>CM074452.1:26366854-26404354 GCA_037101425.1 Elopichthys bambusa | reverse complement strand
GGCTTGCTTAGTTGGGGACACTTGACATTTGATATTCAACAGTGCTTTGATCTGCCTGCATTGACACCATTTTCTTCAAGAGCTGCTGTGCAGCCAAAATAATGTACCAGTTATTACTAAAGCTGCTTAGACACAATCTGCATTGTAAAAAGCGCTATATAAATAAAGGTGACTTGACTTGACACACACACACACACACACACAGAATAATCACTGATATAAGGGCTGAAAGTGTGTGTTAAATGACACCTCAGTCACTTATCATTAACACATTTATCATTGAACTCTAAGTTCCTCATTTCTCAGGGCATCAGTGAAGCTCAAATAACAACATTCACAGGATTAAAAATTTGTGGTAATCTTTATCCCTGCAAAGATCATAACACATATATTTTGAGCTGAACGCTAATCAACACGTCTTTGTTTTTGCCAGCGAGGCCCACAGTAAGAGCTAAATAAGAACGAGGACAGGAAATGGCCAGAGGAAGTCGTCTTCACCTTCTCAAACACAACCGCCGTGAGAATTTTGTAACCTGACAGCAGCTGCTGAGGTTTGAGATGAGAACAACACCAGGTGTGTGTCTGTTCATCTCAAATTCACATGAAGACCTCTAGTGTTTCATCTCAAGCTACTGAGTTACTAACCACTTACAAAACAAGCTCTTATAAAATAACATGATCTGCTTTATGAATCATGCGATGCACAGAGGAAGAACACCTCACTAGAGACAGTCTGTCCAAATCGCTCAGTAAAACACATGAACTATTGATAGTTTGTAAGTGTTTCGTGACACGTTATGTAACGTGTGTGCTGAATTACTTCTAAAGGAAAGAGGAACTGTGTTTCTGAGGTTATTTGCTCATTAAACCGCATGTAATGAAAAAAACATGCCGCTCTTCAGTGCCATTCTGATCGGACCACTGGGATTTGTGGGTAAACACAAATGAAAACACCAAAGACGCTTTAATATATTACATGTATATAGACAAGGGAGCAACTGTTTTGATATATTTATAGACAGAAAACTAATTATTGTTATATAGCTCAACACATTCAGTCTTATTGTTTAAATCTACCATAATCAGAAATCGAGTCCCCCCAGGAATCGGGTCTCCTTTAGGACCCTGAGTGATCCCACCGGTTCAACAAGCTTTTAATGGGTAGTATTAAAAAAAAAAAAAAATCACATTATGATTTATATAGTTTAAAATGCCTTATAATGACCATTAATGTCTTTTAAATTACATGGTTCATATACTAGTATATAACTGAAATCAAGCATTTCTCTTTCTTACTGTTTTTTAGTTAGCTTATGTACTAGCATAGCATACATCTACCTCATTAGCCTGCTAGCTTAGCTTATATATTAGGTATGTTTTTTGCGTCCAATATCACGTACTGGGTATATATTATATATCCAATATAATAGGTTATAATTAGTCAAGACATCATAACAACTTTTGATCAGGCATTACCGCCTGGGTCCTAAAGGGGACCCGATTCCTAAGGGGGGGCTCGATTTCTCATGGCGTTAAGTTGCGCATGCGCAAATTTAACTGCTACTTCTTGACGTTCTACTGTAACTGTCTACTACGGGAGAATAGCTAATTTGCTGTAGTCGATAATACGTGACAGATTAGAAAAGTAAATTATAAATTTAACGTCAAAAGCAACCATTCTCTGTCCTTTTTTTAAAAAATTTTATTTATTTTTTACTATGTCAAATGATTAAATGATCCGTTACGCCGTCCTCTTTGTTGTTGCTTAGCGATTTTTTGCGTTCTTTAGCTAGGGCTGTTTACTTCCGGTTGCGTGGCCGTTAACTATAGAGTTATACTATGAAAAATTTGTGATTACTAGTATTTACCTGTGCAAAACTCACCACTATAGTGCTCTGGATGGTTGCTAGGGTGTGTTAGGAGGTCGCTAGGTGTTTCCTTCCTGTCTGGTGTTAAAAGTCTCTCTGTGACCTTTTGGTCTGTGACTCGGTTCCTCCTTCAACGTGCATCTGTGGGGTTTCGTGGTGAAAATGCTGCGTCTGATCACTTAGTAAAGTAGCAGCATCACAGGAGACACGTATATACAGTAATACACGCTTTTAGATGTATAATCACAGTGATGTGATCACTTGGGCATGTGATTCTCATTACACACACACACAGTCCCTCACAGACTCAAATGAAGGGCGACTGTGTGCAGTAAGTGACATTCTGCCTTCAGCTAATGATGCTATTAAAAGAGTGTTAGCTGTGTGGTGTTCAAACGGCTAAAACGGGACAAAGAGAGTCAAATAAAACAGCAGAGCAGCAGCAGAGACGCCCACATCCATCCTCTACATGCTACGACTGAAGAGGCCTATTGGTTTAGCAGAGGTAAAAAAATATTGAAATCACATTGAAACAATATTTAACACCAAAAAAAAAAAAGGTTAATAAAATCCATAATGCCTGTCAATAAACATTAAAATGTCAACTGGCATCTGAATAAAGACTACATAGAAAGACGTTATGAATGGGAGAAATTTCGACGCGCAATATGGCGGAATACGCCCCGCCTTATAAGTAAAAGAGCCAATTGCTGATTGATAAAGTCATTGCGTCACTGCAGCTGCCTTTAGAAGCTCCGGTTCCCATAGAAACCTGAGACTCGCGCTTTTGACTGCACATGCGCATTGGCTGGTCAAACCTGAAAGATAAGCTTTTTAACGCTATTGGAGCATAAGAAACAACATTTATGGGACAGTTTATGTCAGATTTTGCTGCTGATTTCACATATGTTATTTAAATTCCCACTGTAGTCAATTATTTTAGCCCTTAAAATACATCTTTCATCACCAAAAAAAATTCTTTATACCTTGAAAATACACGGATCAATGAATATGCAAATTAGCCCCGCCTCCACTGGCTCGCGCCAGTTTACTGTTGCTGTAGTGACGAGTAATTTGTTTGTGTTGTGGATATCTAAGAAAAAAAGCTTGCTTCGCTTCGCATATTCAGTTTAACAGCTGTGCACATATTTTTTGACGCTTAAATTGTGTTTGAAATTACGAATTGGTAAAACGGTCTGAATTTGTTTGGACTGCTCTCTCACTAAATCACGTGAAGCCATTTCTCAGTAAAACAGACACACTATGGAGAGAACAAGCAGCTGTTTTCCTCTGTGATCATGCGCCAAATGGATGATTTCAGATTAAAAAGAAACATTCAGATGAAATCCAGCAGGCGCTCGTGCCTTCTCCGTACATTAAATAAATGCACATCATTATCCCTTACAAACGCTTTAAACAACAAAAGGCATGTAGTTTATCATCGTTATAGACTCGCTATATTGCTAAATCTACACAATTTTTCATATCAACAGAATATATACCGGGATAACCTGGCTTCTCTCCAGACTTTCCTGCTTAGTTATAGTTAATGATATGCTAAAGCCTGCTGTGATTGGTTACAAGGTAGTCTGTGACGTCACAAACACCCACGATTTCAAACCGCGGGTTTTAGAGATCGTCTTTGCTTTACTGCAGTTTCAAACATAAAATACTTACTTATGAATTTGCACATGGGTTGTCTTAAAGCATATTAAAAACACTACACAGACATATAAACAACATTAAAAACTTGATTTTTAACCACAGGGGGTAAATAATTTTCAAATATTAAATAAATGATTTTAAAATATTAAAAATAAAACACTCACTGAAAAAAAAAAAAAAATGTTTTAACCTTACCCAACATCAGAGAACAGTGTTGTTCAAGCAATATTTAAACTTACATTATTATTTAAACTTAAATCTCAGACTTTAAGCAAATATTTTAGCTGAATCTTTGATTTACAACAAATACAAGCGAGCTTTAAAACATAAACCGTAATTCACTGTCAAAATGAAATGTTAAAGCGATTAAAAACAGACGTTTATTAATTAATTTACTTTCAATCACTCCATCAAACAGCATTTTTAGAGGATTGTGGGATATCACAGGCTGCTGAGGACACATTCATGCTGCCTTCAAAAACAGAGCAGATGAACTGCAAAAAATGATGTTTTTGTCTTGTTCTCCAGTAAAAATATCTCAAAATTGTTAAATCAAGATGCATTTACTTGAGAAGCAAAATCACTCAAGATAAGTCTTGTTTTATGAAAATGTTTATGCTTAAAGCAAGAACAAATATCTGTCAGTGGGGTCAGAAATATAAACCTAATTCAAAGGGAAAACAAGATGTTTCTGACTCTATTGGCAAATATTTGTTCTTGCTTTAAGCATAAACTCGCTTCATTTCTGATCAACTTTTCAGTAAACAAAGTGATTTTGATTCTCAAGTAAATGCATCTTGATTTAAGAACGTTTAGATATTTGTACTGGAAAACAAGACAAAAATATTGAATAAGAAAATCATTTTTTGCAGTGTGAAGGCAGCGAGATGACAAATTGTATGCGTCTTGATGCCATCTGCCACGTGAAGATGGTGTTTTTGCAGATAGATCGAAATAAACTTTTAATAGTAAACAACTGTTGTCAGAAGTAAAAATGTTTTCTGTGTGAAACAGAGCTGCACAAACCACCGGTAAATGAATAACAGCGCCACCTTCTGGTACAGCATCATTAGCCCATAAAGAAATCTCACAGAGAGGAAGTGTTTTAACTTCATTTAATATGCATACAAAACTCAAACAGATGCAGGAACACGTGTACCGCACAACAAAACAGGTAGAAAATCAGACAAACTCTCTCCTCATCTAGAGAAAAATAAACTCAAAATATTCTGCTCCTCAAACAAGAGCTTCCTTATAATCAAACTTGCATTTTTTAATTATTACTTCACTTGTACTTCAATAAGCGCCGAAACCCCTGATGACAAACACACATCGCCTCAAACTGAGGTGCTTTGAGAAAAGAAACAGGGCACTTCAGTCGTCTCGCTCTGGACTCTCACTTCCTGCGGGGCTTCGAGAGGGCGAACGACTGCAAGCAGAAAACAAGGAAAAGGTTTATTTTGAGTCAGCATGTCATTCACCCTGTCACTCCCACACTAAACAGTGTTTCTCATCCTGTGGGGAGACTAACCTCTGCTTTTGAGGTGAAGCTCTAGATTTGGAGCCGCTGAGATTTAAGCAAAAATGCCTCTTAAGATTATCAAGCACAGGAAATGTGTCGGTGGCTTTGCTGTTTGCATGCAACAGTGAGTGTGTGACATGCTGCAAGCTGACAAATGCATGGATCTAAACACACCATCCGGACCAGAATAACATCTCATGATGTTTACGTGATCACATCACGTGCTTCTACTGTTTAAAAAATATGTATCACATATATAAAGGTGTCGGTCATGAGATTCTTAATGGAGAACATTACCATATACTACATTATATATACAAAATTACGTTTTTTGCATTACAGTGGTGACAGTTTGGGGTCATAAAAATGTTGCAATGCAAATGAAGTTTAAATCATCTAAATAATCTTGACTTTACAATAAAGCTCATTCTGATTCTGACCATTCATGCGTGTCACATGTTCACATTATTGACATTCTTACAGTACGACAAGGAGTCTTGATGTCTGATGAGGTGCTGGAGCATGATGTATGTGTGAGTAAGTGTGTGTATGTGTGAGAGTGTATGTGAGGGTGTTTGAGAGCTTGTGTGTGCGAGTATCAGTGAGCGAGTGTGACTGTTTGTGTAAGTGTGTTTGAGAGTGTGTATGTGAGTGTGTTTGAGAGCATGAGCGTGTGAGTATCTGTGAGTGAGTGTTTGAGAGCTTGTGTGTGAGTGTTTGTGTACGTGTGTTTGAGAGTGTTTTTGAGAGCATGAGTGTGTGAGTATCTGAGTGAGTGTGTGAGTGTGTTTGACAGTGTGTATGTGAGTGTGTTTGAGAGTGTTTTTGAGAGCATGAGTGTGTGAGTATCTGCGTGAGTGAGTGTTTGAGAACGTGTGTTTGAGAGTGTGTATGTGAGTGTGTTTGAGAGCATGTGAGAGAGTGTAAATGAGTGTGTTTGTGTGAGTGTGTTTGAGTAAGTATGTTTGAAATTGTGTGTGCGTGCAAGTGTGCTTGAGAATGTGTTTGTGTGAGCATGTTTGAGAGTGTGTGTTTGAGAGCAGGTGTGTGTTTGTGTGTGAGTGTGTGTGTTTGACAGTGTGTGAGTGTGTGTGTTTTTAGAGTGTCAGTGTGAGAGTGCAAGTGTGTGAGTGTGAGAGTGTTTGAGAGCGTGTGTGTATGTGTGAGAGTGTGTGTGAGAGTGTGTGTGTGAGTGTGTGTGTGAGTGTGTGTGTGAGTGTGTGTGTGAGTGTGTGTTCTCACCTTCTAGCCCGAGAGCCGGATTTGGACCTCCCGACTGAACCAGACCTACAGAAATAGAAGTTTCCCATCAACACAAACCCATGTGACTGAACACACACAGTTCATACGGCAACACGAAGTCAAACGTGGCGTGACACCTGACCAGCTGCGTTACTGTGTTACCTGCTCCTGGGACCGGAGCCGGATCGGGAGCGAGAGCGGGATATGGACCTGGACGGGTCAAAGAAAGAATCAATCAACTCAAATGACAGAACCAAACACTTCAGAGACACAATATTGCGATTAAACTTGAACTCATGTAAATACAATACTCTGATCAAACTAATACGAATGATCGAATAAATCACAGTAAACTATGTGGCACATGCCAATTTTAATTTAAAATTAAAAATTAAAATTATTACCACCCTGGCTAAAGTGTGCATGTCACTCACCTAGATCGTTTGGGCGTCACAGATCTGGAGCGTCTGGGAGAACCCGAGCGAGAATGGCGAGGAGAGAAAGATCTGGACCTGAGACATGGATGAGACATGCATTTACACATGAAAGATCACAGAACACACACGTGTAGGTCTGTCACACACCTTCTTCCTCTGCTGCGGCTGCGAGAGCGACCGTATCTCCTCCCTCTGGACCGAGAGCGAGAGTGGGAACGGGAACGAGACCTGTCCGAGTCCAGAGGAGACGGACGGACGGATGTGAGGACACAAGGAGGGAACAAAGGAGAGAGACGTGTGTCAGCGTGATATAAAGAACCAGTCAAACAGATTCACTGACTCATGTGACCCTCAGGCACTGACCTCAACTAAACTAAACAATTACATTACAGATTAACATTACAGGTACAGTACAGAACAGGGCTGGACCATATAACAGCGCTTTTAAAAAAGCTCCATAAATCACTTCAAATTATTTGTGAATTGATTCAAAAGTCAAACGAATGGTAAAAAAAAAAAAAACATTAATAAAATTAATTACTTGAAATAATAAAATGTTAACTGAAATAAAATAAAACACTGCTTTTATTTTTAGCTAGTTGCCAAGGCAAAATATCTCATTTTCATTTAGCATAACTTGATAAAAATTAATGAAAACTATATTAGACATATGTAAAAAAAAAAAAAAAAATTAATTCTCATTTTCATTTATAAAAGTTCATTAAAACTAGAGACATTTAAAAAAAACATTAATTAATAAAAATGGCAAAAACAAATTTTAACTAAAATTAAAATAAAACTAAATACATACTTTTTCTCAAAAAAATTGAAACTATGATACTACACACTGATCACCATTAAAAATATTGCAAATAAAAATAATTGTTTATTACTTTGCATAGTGAAAAAATGGGAAAAATATTTATTTATATATTTTTTAATTAATTTACTTCAAGATTATTAACTAAAATGTTTTACTTTTTGCAATATCTGGCTAAAATGGTGATTCCTCTGATTCAAAAAGGCTGAGCAAAAAAATAAATGATTACTGCGATAAATCTAGACGCTCATGGAGTGTTATATCGCCCAGCCCTAGAACCCTAACAGTTCTTAAAAAATGTTTACAGCATTAAACATTACGACTGATTTGAGTTCAGGCAATGGCAATGATATACAGAGAGACACATTAATTGGTACTTGAAATAAACCTTGCAACTTTGCAGGTCGACCCTCTTTGGAACCGAGGTCTAGCAGATCTAGACGATCTAGAAGTATCTATCATCAGCCGACCTCTGCATCTAGTCGTTCTCTTGGATTTCTAACGATGACCGCACTGACAGCCAAATCGCTTGATTGAGACTTGATAGAAGTGTGCAAGGCGCTTTTTCTAGACGGGATCGTGGTCTGCCGAGGTCTCGATGCTCTCTTTATCAAAAGCGTAGGCACAAATCACTAGCCGAATTTACTCAGATTGGCGCTCTCATCAGGTTTGGGTTGGGGGGGAGGGGCTATGAATAGTTAAGTAGCAGTGGGAGGAGCCTCAGCGAAGGGGTGTGGCTGCTCGTGCCCCGGTCATAGCAGGCGATCAAAAGTGTGGGATTTGCTAGATGCCTCATGAATTCGTAAAGGATCGTGACTCTCTGAATCAAACGATGAAACCTGAAAGGTTTTGACCAGGTCAGTCATTAAATGAAATCCCAAAGAGAAAACATCATTTCAGAAAACAACAAAACATCCCCCCCCAACCCACAAAATCTAAGTCAACACAAACAAATCAACAGGAAATCAAGCAGACAGAGAGAGAAGAGAGAGCAGGAACAATATAACAAGGAAACAGCAGATGACAGTTTATTCATCAATAACGTTCAGCGGTGTCCAGGTGAGATCACAGCTGGCCTTACCTGCTCCGGCGCCGCCGACTGTAGCGATGACAGTCGTACGCGTAGTGGCCCTTCTCGCCGCACTCGTAGCAGCGGTCGTTCGGGTCGAAGGGCCGGCGAGTCGGCGGACGGTCGTATCGGGAACGCCGCGGCATTCCGGTGGATAACTCCACACGTGTTCGAGAGCCACAGATCACCCTGAAACAATCAGTAATGAAACAAGTCATTGAATCATTCATTCAAGAGATTTGTTCAAAAACGCTGATTAGTAATGAAACAAGTCCTTATGAGTGAGTCATTGAATCATTCATTCAAGAGATTTGTTCAAAAACGCTGATTAGTAATGAAACAAGTCCTTATGAGTGAGTCATTGAATCATTCATTCAAGAGATTTGTTCAAAAACGTTGATTAATCCAGTAATGAAACAAGTGAAGTCTTTTCGAGTGAGTCATTGAATTGCGACCTGACCCTGACTTTGCCTACTCACTTGCCATCGAGGCCACGCACAGCATCCTCAGCATCTCTGGGATCTTCAAACTCCACAAAGGCGAATCCCGGAGGGTTGCGAGCGATCCACACAGTTCTCAGCGGCCCGTAATAACCAAACGCCCGCTCCAGCTCACCCTTACCTGCCCCCGTGCCCAGGTTACCCACGTACACCTTCGTTTCTGAGAGAGAAGCAGAACTTCAACATCTGTCATCTGTCACTCTCTAACCATTAGGCCATGACTACCCCTATGAAATTTCATTTCATACTATTATAGTATTTATTAATATTTTGATTTAGCTTTTATTTGTATAATTTCAGTTAAGTTTTAGTTATTTTGTTATGTGCTTTTGTCATTTTATTCGTTTTTTTAGTGCTGTCAAATCGATTAATCATGATTAATCGCATCTAACATAAAAGTTTGTGTGTGTGTGTGCGTGTATATATATATAATATATATATATAACACACACACACATATTTTACAAACTTTTTAGATGTGACTAACCGTGATTAATCGATTTGACAGCACTATTTTTTAAATACTTCTATTTAGCTTTAACTTACTTTTAATTTAGTTTTAATCATTTTAGTACTTTAGTAAGTTTTAAAAGGTTTTCTTATATTTTAATTCATTTCAGCTTTATTTCAATTAAAAATAATAATTTTAATAGCTTTAGTTAACAAAAACAACGAGATTGATTTAACTTTACAGCCTGTGAAACTTTGCAAGATAAACTTCACACTTACAGTTTCAATTAAACGGTTAAAGGATCTACATGTTTAATTCTGACTAAAACTCAAATCTGAAAATACAGAGCAATCTGAAACAAAAACATAAAACGTAAATAAGACACACGAACATCCTCATATTAACCTTTCAAACAACAAACTGATCATTAATCTAAGTATAAATAGAAATAATGTTATGATTATTACTATTACTAGTTTTATTATTAATTATTATTATTATTAACCAGTGTTTACTGCGCGCGAGGGCGCCATTACAGTTAGCAGTTCGTGCTAAAACACATCACATCTCTTCAATAACCAGCCATATTTAATATATGAGATGAAGCATTCTGCCTCCGGGCGTGTTTTATTCGTTAATTATTCATGAATTATAACACTCACCACCTCCGTGTCGCCCGTATCGCGACATAATAATGAAATAATGAAATCCTGACAGAAACAAACAGCCGCCTGTCAAACGACCACTCGCTTGCGCATGCGCAAACCCACAACACTCAAAACTACATTTCCTATGATTCTCATAAAGAAAAGAAAAAAATTCTAACCCAGTCAACCAATCACACGATCGTTTACGACAGTGACGTCACACGCGCCCAGAGTTCACACATGCTAAGCGATCTCCTGCAGAACTTCAGAGGGAAGATGAAGTCGCTGAGTTCATTAACGCTGATTAAGTGATTAATTGTTCGCAGAGATGTTGCAGTGGGGTGACAGGAGTCCTCAGCAGTGGCAGGAGTTTGTCAATCAGGAGGTTTGTGTAACTGCTCGTGATCAGCAGCGCTTTGAGGGACGCGTGTTCACGGTGGACCCCGTTTCTGCCAGGTAAATATCATAAAATAATAACATAAAATATGATTTCTTTGATTTTCTGGTAACACTTTACAATAAGGTCCCATTAGTCAATGCATTAACTAACAATGATCAATAGATTTGTCATTGTTTTTATGAATCTTTGTAAACGTTAGGTAATAAAAACACAACTTTTCATTGTTAGTTCATGTTAGCTCAGATCCATTAAACAATAATAACCGATACAACGTCTGATTTTAATAATGTATTAATAAATGCTGAAATTAAGATAATTAATAGATTAATAAATGCTGTAGAAGTATTGTTCATGTTAACTAATATAGTTAACCAATGGATCATTGTTACTGATTTTTTTAATTTTTTTATGGGCGAGTTAATTTGTATGTTCTGTAAGTTTAAATTTCAACGGCTTATAAACGATATATTACACACACTTGTATCTTCATTTTAAATTGTCATATATAGCAGTATTTAACTGACAAATATTTAAATAAAACAGGTGACTGGGTCTTCTAGAAACATTTTTGCAGCCGTCCAAAATCGCGTACTGTCTGAGCACGTATAAATTTGAATTCGAAATTCGCAACCGTTAAAAAACGACGACGGTTATGAATGGGAGAAACTGCAACGCGCAATATGGCGGAATACCTCCCGCCTTTTAAGTAAAAGAGCCAATCGCTGATTGATAAAGTCATTACATCACTGCAGACGTCACCGTCGACCGTTATGATTGCGGTTACGCCCAAGTGGCGGCATTGGTTTTTCAGCGTGAACGCTACGAAAAACACATCCAAAACGGTAAAAGAGCTTTGCGACTGACTGTACAAATAGCTTTGACACAAAATATGAGGTATATTTTTACAGACCGCTGAAAGCTACAAAAAAAAAGAAGCAAACAGGTCGCTGCAATTCACAGAAACAGCAATTCACTTTGACTCCAGGCAAAGAAACACGTTTTGCAGTTATCATTTTGTGTCAAAATGTTTGGGGTAAAATCATACCCTATATATTGTGTTGACAACTCATCAATTAAATATTTACAATCTTATATTCTGCATAATTGGGTGTTTTTAAATAAA
This sequence comes from Elopichthys bambusa, assembly GCA_037101425.1. Lineage (NCBI taxonomy): Eukaryota > Metazoa > Chordata > Actinopteri > Cypriniformes > Xenocyprididae > Elopichthys > Elopichthys bambusa. The sequence continues at coordinate 26,392,610 of CM074452.1, read as the reverse complement.
CACTGACAAAAACTATACAAGTTTTAGGGCTGGACGATATATATATATAACATTGATATAAGTGATAACTGATTTGCTTTATGTATTTCCCCGTCGTCGAAATCAGGCGCACAATGTCAGGAAATACGATTTCTGGCTGCATGTTAATAACCATGGATTAGGTTTCTTTGACATGTCACAAGGAACACTTTTTGAGCCCAACTTTTAGTGTAATTGTTTGTTTCCCCTATTAAATCCAGTCATGCAGCAGGTTCTTTTGCCACTCAGTCCAGCTGAGGAAGCGCGTTCCGGCGGGAAAGTGGCTGTAGCTGCCCGGCGGCCTTGCAAATATGGCCGCAGAGACATTCCTTGAAAGGGACTTTAGTAGTATGAATGAAATTCAGACTTACTACCTCCGCCATGTTGTTACAGTCACGTGACCTACCAACATCAGTTGCGTCGCTTTACTGGCATTCATAAATCCTCTCCCATGGCTTCATAGGACAGTAAAATGTCCATGGTATGCACACTTCAGAATCTCACCGGAAGTAGTAGGTCATCCGCGGACTTTCCGCCTAATGTTTTTCAAATACTATGTATTCGGACATAATACTCTCGGCATACTGTTTATTACATACTATATAGTAGGGACACGTTCAATTTCAGAAGCAGTGTTTGACCCAAATGAATCACTGAATCATTTGCTTTTTTGAATCAAAGGGTGAATCATCTCATATTGTGTTTGTTTGTTTATTGCAGTGTGGTGCTGGTGAGCTTCCTCGAGCATGAGCGTCCATCAGTGAGGTTGATTCTGGGTCATGCAGTGACAGACGTTCAGATACTTGAGAGCGGAACGGAGGAGACGGAGAGACGAATGAAGAGCTTGTTCCTGCCGGACAGAACACAGGTCCTCAGCACGGAGGAACTGAAGTCACGGAGGGAGAATCTGCGTCTGTGGCTGGAGAAGAACAGAGTCCCGGTGACTGAAGACGGGGATGTTCTTCGTGTAGCGAGCGCGCTGACCATCAGCGCCCCCTACGGCACTGGAGACTGCAGCTGCGCCAATGAGATCATCCTGGCAAGAGTTCAGAGTCTAGTTGAGAGCATCCCTGGAGCAGAACACGTCTCACTGTCCTAAACTTTACTCTGACAGGCATGACATCACTGTTACCTGTTCACAAGTTCTGAGTGTGTTCGTAAAGATGAGATGTTAATGCATGATGTTCAGGGTGGAAAGTTACATTCTGTAAATATTTACGTTTTTGATTCTTTATGTAACATTCAAAGTTATTGTATGTTTGTTTCCTGATGAATGCATGAATAAACTCTTATGCACCATTGTAGATTAGTAGTGTTGGAGACCTTAAACCAAGACAAGGCTCAGAATGAGAAACTAGACCACTTATTGCATTCTGCCTACGAATACATACTATAAACGAGAAGTGTGTTAGAACTCAATTTGAGGCTCAGACTAAACATCACTTCAATTTAACTGTGAAAGCACTTCAAAACACAAGATCAATACGAAAGAATCTTCCCTCCCTGGCAGTTTGAGCTGATGCAGAAGACACATTCCCAGAAAGACTTATGTTTGTCTCGTTTGAAGTTGCCTTGAAGGCCTGATGTAATAGGAATATAATTTTCTTGATCTTTTTTCGCCCCATCTTCATCTTTCTTTAGTGTGTAATGTTGGTGTTTAAAGTCATAAAGTCCCTCGAGCAGGAGTTATTCTCTATATCAGTGTCACTCTTTCTGAACTCCCTGAAACGCCTCCATTGTAGTCTTGAGTTTTCTGCTGGGAATGAATACGCCACAATATTCCTCATTTAAATAATTCATACACAGAATAAAGAGGCGGGTCTGGTTGAGTTAGTAGTGTGTTGAAACTGGCAGTTATGGTAAGGGGCGGGACATTTCCCAAACGCGCTCGAAGCGCTTGACCAATCACAACACACTGCTCCAGCCGACCAATCAGAGCACATTGTGCTTTTCAGAAGGCGGGGCTTCATAAGAAATAAAAAAACAAATGTTTGTTTCAAATAACATTTTTTTTATGGTTTTAGTGCTTAACCCTGAAAAATGCTAATGCAAATAATATTTAAAAAAAAAAAAACCTTCCCACATCAAAATCAAAATCTTTACTTATCTGTCACTTGGTAGATGATGTTAGTCATCCTCAAAAAACCATCAAAAATACACAAGGTCAAAGAAAATATCGTCTTGTTATGCAAGGTGAATTCATGGCTGCTGAAATCATCAAAATTCAACAGACATTCAATCAATTTTCTATTCAGCCTGTGTCATGTTCATTATTGTGCACTTTACTGCAGCTCATGACATTCACATCTGTTTGATTTGAAGTGCATTTCTGTATGAGCTGTGTTGGGTCACCTGATGTACATCACGAGCCCAGCATCTGGAGACAGTGAAGAGAGACGTTTTCATGGCTAGCGTTTGGCATACAGTGGTAGAAACACTTTTATTCCCTTGTTTTAAGAAGGCGATCGTTTTTTTTCTTTACATACTTATTGGCAAAACAGAAATGATTGAGAAAATAAAAGTTCTAACACATACAGGACAATCACGTGTGTTTCTTGAAGGTTTCTCGAGTACCTCTTTGGTGTGCGAGGGTACCTTAAACTCCCGGTACTCGTCAGTCTACTGGCTCTCAAACGAGTCTAGAACATCAGCGGCGTCCGCAGTCCCTTTTTTCAGAGCTGAAAGCGAAGCCTTTACACTCTCCGTCCACACACAGGCACCGGAAAATAATCGCGTGAACGGGTCTTTATTGGGTCCATTTAGTTGTCTGTCATCCAGCAGGTTTGTTTGTTTGGCCGCAGACGATTGCTGCTGAAAACAAACCAAGCAATGAAATGAAACGAACATGAAACGATGACAAAACAGCTACACGAAAAGACAAAAAACAATACAGAGAGTTCCCGAGCAATGATCTCAGCGTGATTTCCACAATCGTCGTCTCAGAAGAGCACGTTAAGGGCACATGTTGCTTTCATCTAGTCCTCCGATCATCTCCGCTCTATGAGGGGTTTGCATTCTCCAGGAGCGGCGGCCCATCACGGTGGACGGACGGGTGAGCCGACTCTCTTTTGTAGGTCTTGGGCGGGAGTTTGGGGATGGGCGACTGGGACGTGCTCTGGCGCGGAGGGACTGGCGGCCCGGCGGCTCCCTGCGGCGGCTCCAGGTCCAGCGGCGAGGAGGGCAGGTGTTTGCGAGGCCCCAGCGGCGAGGGCGTCTGCGGAGGGTGCGGGCTGAAGGGAGACGGCGGGAAGAAGGTCTGGCTCAGTTCGGAGCGCCGGCCCTGCGGAGGCGGCTGCAGGTGCAGCGGGGAGCTGGAGAAGACGTCCGGCGTTCGCACGGGTTCCCGCGGCGGCAGGGTGGGCGGGCTGTCGGGCGGCTCTGTGAGCGAGTAGCGGGGCGAGTACACCTTGGTGGTGGGCTGACGTGGCGGGATCGCTGGAGGACTGTCCAGGTGCTTCGACATCATCTGGAACACACAAACACACATGCTGCGTTTGAAAAAGACAACGGTCTACGTCACATGATCGAAGCGCTTCTCAAGATTCTTCCACGATTCTGAATAGACAACTAAACAAAATAACATGTCATTTACTAGACATTCTGACAAAATATTAATTGCTGGACTTGTTATTTTTAAAAATGTTTCATTACTGGATGACCAAACAAATCTTTTGAATGAATGATTCAATCAGTGTTGCCAAGTCCACAGTTTTCCTGTTTTCCTTTCCAAAATAGTAAATCGTGTACAAGATTTAGTAAATCAAGGGAACAAAATAGTAAATTGAGGAAACTAAATAGTAAATTGTGCACAAGATTTAGTAAATCGAGGGAACGAAATAGTAAATCGTGTGCAAGATTTAGTAAATCAAGGGAACAAAATAGTAAATTGAGGGAACGAAATAGTAAATTGTGCGCCTGATTTAGTAAATTGAGAGAACGAAATAGTAAATCGAGGAAACGAAATAGTAAATCGAGGGAACGAATTAGTAAATCATGCACAAGATTTAGTAAATCGAGGGAACAAAATAGTAAATTGAGGAAACGAAATAGTAAATCGTGCACAAGATTTAGCAAAGCAAGGGAACAAAATAGTAAATTGAGGAAACAAAATAGTAAATTGTGCGCCTGATTTAGTAAATTGAGAGAACGAAATAGTAAATCGAGGAAACGAAATAGTAAATCGTGCACAAGATTTAGTAAATCAAGGGAACAAAATAGTAAATTGAGGGAACGAAATAGTAAATTGTGCACCTGATTTAGTAAATTGAGAGAACGAAATAGTAAATCGAGGAAACGAAATAGTAAATCGAGGGAACGAAATAGTAAATCATGCACAAGATTTAGTAAATTGACAGAACGAAATAGTAAATCGAGGAAACGAAATAGTAAATCGAGGGAACGAAATAGTAAATCATGCACAAGATTTAGCAAAATGAGAGAACGAAATAGTAAATCGAGGGAACGAAATAGTAAATCGAGGAAACGAAATAGTAAATCGAGGGAACGAAATAGTAAATCATGCACAAGATTTAGCAAAATGAGAGAACGAAATAGTAAATCGAGGGAACGAAATAGTAAATCGAGGAAACGAAATAGTAAATCGAGGGAACGAAATAGTAAATCATGCACAAGATTTAGTAAATCGAGGGAACAAAATAGTAAATTGAGGAAACGAAATAGTAAATCGAGGGAACGAAATAGTAAATCGAGGGAACGAAATAGTAAATCATGCACAATATTTAGCAAAATGAGAGAACGAAATAGTAAATCGAGGGAACGAAATAGTAAATCGAGGAAACGAAATAGTAAATCAAGGGAACGAAATAGTAAATCATGCACAAGATTTAGTAAATCGAGGGAACAAAATAGTAAATTGAGGAAACGAAATAGTAAATCGTGCGCCTGATTTAGTAAATTGAGAGAACGAAATAGTAAATCGAGGAAACGAAATAGTAAATCAAGGGAACGAAATAGTAAATCATGCACAAGATTTAGTAAATCGAGGGAACAAAATAGTAAATCGAGGGAACGAAATAGTAAATCATGCACAAGATTTAGTAAATCGAGGGAACAAAATAGTAAATCGAGGAAACGAAATAGTAAATCGAGGAAACGAAATAGTAAATCGAGGGAACGAAATAGTAAATCATGCACAAGATTTAGCAAAATGAGAGAACGAAATAGTAAATCGAGGGAACGAAATAGTAAATCGAGGAAACGAAATAGTAAATCGAGGAAACGAAATAGTAAATCAAGGGAACGAAATAGTAAATCATGCACAAGATTTAGTAAATCGAGGGAACAAAATAGTAAATTGAGGAAACGAAATAGTAAATCGTGCGCCTGATTTAGTAAATTGAGGGAACAAAATAGTAAATCGAGGAAACGAAATAGTAAATCGTGTGCAAGATTTAGTAAATCAAGGGAACAAAATAGTAAATTGAGGGAACGAAATAGTAAATCGTGCGCCTGATTTAGTAAATTGAGGGAACAAAATAGTAAATCGAGGAAACGAAATAGTAAATCATGCACAAGATTTAGTAAATCGAGGGAACGAAATAGTAAATCATGCACAAGATTTAGCAAAATGAGGAAACAAAATAGCAAATCGAGGGAACGAAATAGTAAATCGTGCACAAGATTTAGTAAATCGAGAGAACGAAATAGTAAATCGAGGAAACGAAATAGTAAATCGTGCACAAGATTTAGCAAAATGAGGGAACAAAATAGCAAATCGAGGGAACGAAATAGTAAATCGTGCACAAGATTTAGCAAAATGAGGGAACAAAATAGCAAATAGAGGGAACGAAATAGTAAATCGTGCACAAGATTTAGTAAATCGAGAGAACGAAATAGTAAATCAAGGGAACGAAATAGTAAATCATGCACAAGATTTAGTAAATCGAGAGAACGAAATAGTAAATCGAGGAAACGAAAGAGTAAATTGAGGGAATTAAATAGTAAATCGTGCACAAGATTTAGCAAAATGAGGGAACAAAATAGCAAATCGAGAGAACGAAATAGTAAATCGAGGGAACAAAATATTAAATCGTGCACAAGATTTAGTAAATCGAGGGAACGAAATAGTAAATCGAGGAAACGAAAGAGTAAATCGAGGAAACGAAATAGTAAATCGTGCACAAGATTTAGTAAATCGAGAGAATGAAATAGTAAATCAAGGAAACAAAATATTAAATCGTGCACAAGATTTAGTAAATCGAGGGAACGATTTGGTAAAGTATGTGCACGATTTACTTTTTTTCCCTGCACGTCATGCCAAAAAACGCGGATTTTACTCCACGAAACGTGATTTTTACTCCGGGAACCCTCTGAAACGGTTTAAGTAGTAATTGGGCGGGTTTTGTTGTGAAAATCTGGCAACCCTGGATTCAACGGCAATACATTTTTTAACAGTCACTTGTTGCCACCTAGTGGTGTAATGATGTAATTGATACAACCTTTTAAGTTAGTTTCAAAAGTTGGTTTTCTCTATTTTGATCGCTATAGTAGACATCAGTGTTTATATCCTAACTGTAAACTTTCATCTTTCATCTGTGATAATTGGAATATTCGTATTTTGTCCGTGGGGAATTGATTGCATGGTTGTGGTTTGCTATTGGTGGATCTCATGTGAGTGACAGGTTGCCCCGCCCTCGTCATCAGAGAAGAGATGTCGCTGCAAGAAGGAGGGGAAGTTATTCTAATTCACCTTTGAGGGCGATGATTCGGCAGGAGCAGATTCCGGGCGGCGGCGGGGAGGGATGGGCGGAGGAACAGGAGGGTCGTCGTTCCGGAGGAAACCCATCATAGACGACACTGAAGAAGATCCTGAGAGACACACAAACACAATTACACACACAAAGCCCTGAGGTGAGAATCATCACAGAGAGGATGCTGGGAAGCACGTCACATGATAAACACCGACCTGAACATGCAAGTGGATTATTCTGATGCGACTAAAGCCACACGAGGCCGTTCATTACAGTGATTTCACCACAGCTATAGCAACATGAGCCGCTAAAACCCTCTTAAAAATCACTGCAACAGGATGTGATGTCACAGAACACACACTACACAGTCTGCACAGACTGATGGGTGAAAATCAGCAGACATGAGAGAACATGAGAGTTGGTTGATATACTAACGTGGGCCGTGCGGCAGAGTGACCGGAGCAAAAATACTGTCGCTGTCTGTCGAGAAGCAGAAAGAAAGACAAGAGAAGGTGACGGACGCGTCACAGTTGACGGGAGGAAGTGATGCCGGATCAGCATTAGTACAGTCTGATGCTTTCATGATGCTAAATAACATGGTGAGATGAGGTTAGGAGTAATTCATGTGGATGATATTAATAGAACACTTACAGTATGTCATTTCTGCACCACAAGGAGCAGCAAACAGAATCTGGGATATATTAACACTGACTTGACCAATGGAGTGAGTTTAGGGTGGGACTATCTGTTTATCTGACCAATGGCAGACAGGGGGAGGGACTGAAACAGGCATTATTACAATTCTGATGCTTTTGTTGCCACATTTGGTGATGAGGATTTAATAATAATAATAATAATAATATATTATAAATATATATATATATATATATATATATATATATATATATATAGCAATAAAATAATGATAATATAAAACAATAATGTGTTTGTATTGTATGTATGTCACATATTCAACATTATTTATCACATCTAGTGATGAGGATTTAATAATAATAATACATACATACATATATATATTTTATATAGTCCATATTGCTACTACTACTACTACTAATAATAAAAGTAAATACTATAATATTTAAAAAATATAATAAAATATTTAATTATTTAAATAATTATAATTATAATTAACATAATGCAAAATATTACAATACAATTAGCAAAATAATTAAAACAATTCTGAATAAATTCCATAATTCCAGACATTTGGATAACTGAATATTCTTCAGGATTTACACTTATTATTACCAGTTGTTTCACATGTTTTACAATATTTTAAATAACATTTTACCGCATTTATATTCATTATGAGAATTTCCATGACTTTTCTATGGTATATAAATAATGGACTATATAAAAACAATAAAAGTTCCTCATATTCAGTGGCTGAAATTTCTCTGCAGTTTATTATCATCCTGATGAAGTTTCTCAGACTACATCATATGTGTGTGTGTGTGTGTGTGTGTGTGTGTGTGTGTGTGTGTGTGTGTGTGTGTGTGTGTGAGATGCTGGCCGTACTGGAGTGGAAGGGGCTGGACGGCGCCTGCGGCGAGTCGAACACGCTGCAGACCTCAGTGGAGCTGGACGCGGCAGAGGCGGGCGGCGGTGTCAGGGGCGTGCGGGGTGAGTTGGGTGCTGAAGCAGCGCTGCTCTCCGTCTCGCTGTCCGGGATGCGGCTGTAGCTGATCTTACGGGGCTCGTTCTGCAGCGGCGTCGGGTGGCGCATGGTGCCTGGGCGGACGGTGGACGGCCGAACGCCGGGAGACTTCAGAGTACAGCTGTACTTCTTCGGCTGTGAGAGGAAAACAAAATAAGTTATTGGTCACTAAACCTCACTTGGTTTGAACATTGGTGATGACTCACGATGACAAATTAACATCTTAATTAAGGAAGATTTAAAATAAGACAAATTATGTAAAATCACAAACTCCCTCAACTGTGATTTTTATCTTGGAAACCCAGGATATACTGTATACAGTTTTTCATAGAAAATTTGATTTCTAGACCATGGAAAAATCATGAAAATTCTCATAATGAATATAAATGCACTAAAATATGTTATTTAAAATATTTTGTAAGTAAAAAAATAAAATAAATAAAATACAAACATCTAGAAACATTACAAATTATTGAGTTTAATTATTTATAATTATTTTGCTACATATATTGTAATATTTTGAATATTGCTCATTTTAAATCATTAAAATAATTAAATATTATAATTTATTATAGCATTTTTTAAATATTATAGTATTTACTTTTATTATTATTAGTAGTAGTAGTAGTAGTAGTAACATTAATATTATTTATTTATTAGTATAAATATATATAACATTTATAATATATCATTATTATTTTAATTTATAAATATTTTAATTATTTTTCAAATTATATTGTAATATTGTGTTAATTATAATTATTAAAATAATTAATTATATTTTATTATTATTTTTAAATATTATAGTATTTACTTTTATTATTTTATTATTAGTAGTAGCAGTAATAACAATATTATTTATTTATTAGTAATATATATACACATATATATATATATATATATAATTGTTTTTTATTTATAAATATTTTAATTATTAGTATTATTAGTAATATAACTAATTAGTAATATATATATACACAATTATTTTTTATTATAATATTAAAAATAATATTTTAATTATTTTACAAATAATATTGTAATATTACATATTTATTATTGTAATAATTGTTAATTATAATTATTAAAATAATTAAATATTATATATATATATATATATATATATATATATATATATATATATATATATGATAGCATTTACTATTATTATTATTATTATTATTATTATTAGTAGTAGTAGTAGTAATATTAGTAGTAACAATAATATTTATTTATTAGTAATATATATATTTTTATATTTAATATTTTTATTTATATATATATTTTAATTATTTTACATAATGTAATATTGTGTTAAATTATAATTATTAAAATAATTAAATTATATCTTGTATTATATATATTTTTTAATTATATAATTAATAAATATTATTATTAATAGTAGAAGTTATAATAGTATTATTTAGTAATTATATATATATTAATATACATACATATTAATGTAGATCTCCACTTCTAGATTCTAGGAAGTTTAAAAATGAGCAGCAGCTTTATCATTACAGCAGAAGTAGCATAAATATCTTGAAGGGCCTTTGAATATAGTCTTTGGCCTCGGAGTCCACCTGATTTCCCATGATCACTGTCCTCAGAACAGAGCGTTTGAGGGGTTCCACCTGCGTGATGTTTTGGGGTTTTTCACTGTTACACAAGTGAACTCAGGCTTAGTTTGTAAATCTGCACTATTTTGGTTCACATCCTTAAGCACTTTACGGTTTAATACGGACCGTGGACGATCAGATCAGGAGGTGAACAGGCGGTCACAAGTTCTCGTGTGCGTTGTGTAACCGTGCGTGTGTTCGACTTGAGTCAGACTTACGAATCGAGGCAGGGTTCGAGCGTTACGCGGCTCAATCTCCAGAGATTTGTTGAACAGATAGTCAGCGAACTCTTTCTCCGTCATGTCCTCCATCGGGTTCAGGTTCTCAAAGAACTTCTGCAACATCAACAGGATAAAAATGACATGTTTACTTCAGTTCTGCAGCATTCATTTAAAAGTTTGGAATAATTATGTCTTATTCTCACCAAGGCGGCATTTATTTTTAAAAAAATACAGTAAAAATTTGAAATATTATTACAATTTAAAATAACTGTTTTCTACGTGAATATATAGTAAAATATAATTTATATCCAGTGATCAAAGCTGATTTTTCAGCATCATTACTCCAGTCTTCAGTGTCACATGATCCTTCAGAAAACATTCTAATATGATGATTTGCTCCGTAAGAAGCATTATTAATATGAACCATTATTATAAGCAATATGCAAATGCTGTTTTTCTGACCCGTATGTCACTTTCCACACGTAAGCAGTACGGCTGGTTCTGGTACTGCTGGATTTCTCCGGTGATTTCCGCCACTTTCCGGCGTTTGCTGAAGTTGATCAGCTCTTTGCCATGTCTCTTCAGGAAGTCCGGATTTCCTTCCTCAGTTTTTAGAATATTCGTTAAATAAATCCCTAAAACGAGCAGATCACATGTGCATCAAACACACAGTCTCATCAGAAACAGTGTCAAGTGTGAAGAAGGAAGCAGAACGTACCAAAGAAGGGCACACAGGGAGGGTTGATGGACCTGAGTTTAGCTAGATATTTCTTATAATGATCTTCACTGAGTTCATGAGCTTCCTCCAGAATCTTCCTCTGTCTGCTTGGGATTTGCTGAGATAAAAATCACACACAGGATGAGTTATGCCACATTATGCGTTTTTAAGGCCAACTGACAGACATCTGTTGCTTGAATGTTCATAAAACACATTATTTTCCTCATTGTTGCAGCTCCTCTCTTCCCAGTCTGTCAGTAATGCTCCTTTCTCTATGAAGCCCCTCCTTCTGAAAAGCACAATGTGCTCTGATTGGTCTGCTGGAGCAGTGTGTTGTGATTGGTCAAGCGCTTCGAGCGTGTTTGGGAAATGTCCCGCCCCTTACCATAACTGCCAGTTACTAACTAACTCAACCAGGCCCCGCCCCTTTATTCTGCATATGAATTATTTAAATGTGGAATATAGAGTACCTCAGAAATGACGCGTTTTTGTAGGCCAACCCGCACGGGTTCCCTCGATCGAAAGCCTATGCATTTTTCCCATAGACTTTTGGAAAATCGCCAAAAATAAGCTGTGTTTAACAAAGGCTTATGACACTTACACGTTTTGTCTATCAAGATAATCTTTACAAGTTAACATTTATACATTTTGAAGCCTAAATAAAGTCATCAGATGTAAAAAGCTAACAGTAGGCTATAAATGGACTACAGCACACCGTGGTCGCGGATCAACGTCACCACCACAAGCTTCCTCAAACTTTATTTAAAAACATGCTAGCGCTGTGTATGAATACTTGTCCACTTTATGAGAAATGCTGTCCAAATGTCCTGTTTGTCACAAAGACGTTTAAAGTCCCCGCTAAAGGAAGTAGTCCCTTTTAGCAACTTGTTAGGAACCGCCGTTTTTAAGACACAATGTGATGTTTTATGTGAAACGTGAAAATATTTAGAGGCTTTGTTAACCACAGATCTCATTTCAGGCGATTTAGCAATAACCTACTAAAAAACCCCACAGACTTTAGGGCGATGGAACCGGAAGTCCTAAAATGCTAACTCGCTTCCTGGTTTTGCATACAAAAACACGTCATCTCTGAGGTACTCTATTGAGATGTGTTCATTCCTGGAAGAAATATAAACACGCTCACCTCAAAGGTGTGGTCGAGTCTGTAGACGGGCGATGAGTTCATGGCGCTCACCACCTCCAGAACGCCATTGAAGTTATTGAGCTCCTGAAACACCTGCAGGATCTCGATGATTCGCGATATGACGGCCACACGCTCCTCCACGTTCTCCGTTTCTACGATGCATCTGAGAGACGTGAGAAACCTTTAGAAACACGCACACAACACACGCGGCTCTGAATTAAACACAAGGGAGCGTGTCGTACTTCTCGAACCACAGCGTGAGGTTGGTGGTGTGGCGGATCATTCGCAGCAGGTTCGGCGAGTTGATTTCCTTGTCTTCTTTAGTCCAAACGCTTCCCACCAGCTCTGACGGCTGAACCGCCCTACAGGAGAAAGTACATTAAAGGATTAGTTCACTTCTGAATGAAAATTTCCTGATAATTTACTCACCCCCATGTCATCCAAGATGTCTTTCTTTCTTCAGTCGGAAAGAAATGAAGGTTTTTGAGGAAAACTTTCCAGGATTTTTCTCCATATAGTGGACTTCAACAGGGACCAACGGGTTGAAGGTCCAAATGTCAGTTTCAGCTTCAAAGAGCTCTACACGATCCCAGACGAGGAATAAGAGTCTTATCTAGAGAAACCATCAGCCATTTTCTAAAAATAATTAAAAATGTATATACTTTTTAACCACAAATGCTCTGTGATGCGCCACGCATTACGTAATCATGTTGGAAAGGTCACACTGATCCAGTGTTTCTCATTTTCTCCTCCAACTTCAAAATTATCCGACATCGTTGTTTGACCTTTTTTTATAAAGGCGTTTTGACTTAGTCTTAGTCACGTTTACTTTGTAAACACTGGCTTCCACCTACGCTTGACCTTTCCAACGTGATTACGTAATGCGTGGCGCATCACAGAGCATCTGTGGTTAAAAAGTATATACATTTTTAATTATTTTTTAGAAAATGGCCGATGGTTTCACTAGATAAGACTCTTATTCCTTGTCTGGGATCATGTAGAGCTCTTTGAAGCTGCACTGAAACTGACATTTGGACCTTCAACCCGTTGGTCCCTGTTGAAGTCCACTATATGGAGAAAAATCCTGGAATGTTTTCCTCAAAAACCTTCATTTCTTTTCCACTGAAGAAAGAAAGATCTTAGATGACATGGGGGTGAGTAAATTATCAGGAAAATTTGATTCTGAAGTGAACTGATCAACAAAAAACACCTAGAACAGCAGTTCCACCTCAAAATCACGATCTAGACACTTTACAACTCAAAAAAATATATAGATTAATTAAATCGCAGACAAATGTTTTGTATATTAAACATGCAAATAATGCACCATCTAATTAAACATGTACTCATTTGCATAAAATTCCAGCAAAGAAATTTGAACATTGGATAAAATTCTTGTTTGATTTTGTTGATATTTCAGATTTCTTTTTTTAAAATCACTCCAGAAATCAGAAAATACTGTCAACAGACAGAAATCGATACATTTCACCATGTTTTTAGGATTAAAATGTTAACTAAGTGAATGATATATAAACAAACCCTCAGAATATAGAAATAAAACTGTAAAGTTTGGTGTGTGTAAAGCTGCTGACGTGGAGATTTCTGACTCAAACTCACTGCTTTTAAAGATCTACAGACGCAAAGTGCAATAAAATAAACTTTCCACTAGTCTGAAAGAAGCTTGTTATGGAAGGAAAATCTCAAATTATGCATGAAAAAACCAAAACAATGGATCTGGCTGTGGTGTTTTGCCTTAATAATTACTGTAAGAGCTTGAACACAAATTCAAGCTTTGCTCATGCTGGCAGACATTTACTGTAACTCTATTTACTGTAACATTTCCTGTTCGTTCAGAAACACCGAGAGACGATCGCCTGACACAGAGATGATGTCAAAATCACCCAGAATGCTCAGGAGCCGAGCTGTTTTGCGTGTGCGGTTTGGTTCAGTGTTTTGGGAGACGGGTGCACAGAGCGGCCTCATGGGAAAGAGAGCTGAGGTGGTGACCTTGGGTACAACGCTCATTGCCTGTTCCCACAGAGGTGAAGGGAAGTGTGTATGTGTGTGTGTCACAGCTGGACTCTCTATTGTGTTAAACTGCCCCATTTTCTGTGCAGACAGTGTTGCCAACGGGGCAGAAAATAAAAATACAAACAGGAAATCCAGCCTTTTCCCTTATAAAGAAAAAAAGCAACATTAAAGTACTGAACAGCTCGATCAACACAAAAGACGATAACTAGTTTTAAAAATCGTTGTACATATAAAAGAATAGCAGAATATTGTTGGAGTCACGTTCAGAGTGATGTTTTTCCAGCTGATGAATGATAAAAACATGAACAGCCATTCAGAATCCATCCTGCTTTAAAAAGCGACAGCGCTCTTATAACAAACAGAACGATGATGGCGAGTAAATGCCGACAGGGGTCACAGGTCAAGGCTGAAAGGTCAAACCTGTAGAAGTCAGACTCCAGCAGCGTGAGCTGTCGGGCGATCTCGATGGGGTGCAGGGTCATGAGGTCAAACAGATCCGTCTGTCCCGCTTTACAGAGGTGCCACTCGATGGGTGGCGGCGAGCTCTCGAACGTGATGTTGTGACTGGGGCCGTTCGCTTGCGCCTGCTTCTTCCTCTGGATGATCTTCGTGATGGACTCCACCCACTTCCTCATGGCTTTACCTGTGGACAGGTGACAGGACTGATGTGAGAGAGGCAGAACGGAACGGACATCAATCAGCCACGATCGCGACAAGTGTTTGTGTTGATGTTTTTATTTTTGTTTCGTTGTATAGTCCCGCCCACGGTGAAATCTCATTGGCTCAAAATCCAACGCAACATTCAGTGTGGACAGAAAAACGATGGGAATAACATATATATTCTTAACCAAATTCTAATGTTTTCCGTTTTAATTTTTTGGGATTCCGTTTTCGTTAAATTTTAATAATAAACAAGGATTGATCAACTGAAGTAATAAAACTTGTGTAAAAAAAATGTGATAATTTATTAACATTTTAACAATATAAGATCCCTACGAAATGTTTTGTTTTTTCAGACATTCTGAGTTTTCTGTTTAAATTTTTCTGGATTCCGTTTTAATTAAATTTTAATAATCAAAAAGAATGTCAAATCAACTAAATTAATAAAACTTTAAAATTAATTTATTAATGTTGATATATATATATATATATATATATATATATATATATATATATATATATATATATATATATATATATATATACACACACACATATATATATATATATATATATATATATATATACATACATACATACATACATAATATATATATATATATATAAAAACAAAAGAAATGTATAAAAATTTATAAAATTATATGGTGCGAGTCCTCAATAATTTAAAATTAAATAATTAATTAATTAAATAAATTTCATTTTTTTTAACTGTATATATTATATTATTATTAGTTTTATTTCTGTTATAATTTCTTCAAGTTAAACCAAACTTTTATTTTGGCGGGTTGTAGTGAAGAGCCGGGTTGTAGTCTTGTTGTGCTTTAATATTCACACACACAAGTCCATTTCGCGATCTGATTACGTTTACAGCCCTACTTTTGGTTTATTTATCTAAATTTTGCCAAATTTTTTTATTATACTGTATAATTCCATATTTATGACTGGATTCCGTGATTCCATCCACGTTTGACACATTCTGAAGACATTTCCATAGTTTATCATCTCAGGGATGATGATGATGATGATGCTGATAGAGTCGATCAGGAGGTTTGTGTTCGTACCTCTGACCTTGTTGATAAATTCCTCCAGTCGCCGTAGCAACTGAGCGTCCCTCTCAAAATCATAGAAGTGGTGCTCGACCCAGTGCCTGCACACATTCAGCACCCTGCAGACAGACAGAGATGGAGTGAGACGCTCTATGATACTATAGTACTGTGTGTGTGTAAGTGTGTGTGTCTGTACCTGAGCTGTACGGGTTGAACAAACTCTTTGCGGAAGCGTTTGAGTTCTGCACTCAGTGGCTGGTCTCCGTTCTCCATGGCCATCTGATCCGCTTCCGTGGGTTTGGGTTCTGGAATTTCAAACCTGGAACACAAACACACAGACAGTTGTTTCAACGGACATGACAATAACTTCATAGCATGAGTAATCATCCAATAACGATAGCTACGCAACTACAACTTTAACGCTTCAAAAAGTTCATTAAGAGATCGTAAAACTAATCCATATGAATGGAGTGGTTTAGTCCAAATATTCTGAAGAGACTTGATCGCTTTATATAACAGACTGAATTTAGTTTAGCTCAAGCATGTTCGTCTGATGTGTGAAAACCAGTGAGGTTCATTCTCGTGTTACGCAGCACGTTTGAGCTTCACAAGAACCAGTGAGGTTCATTCTCGTGTTACGCAGCACGTTTGAGCTTCATCAAGAACCAGTGAGGTTCATTCTCGTGTTACGCAGCACGTTTGAGCTTCACAAGAACCAGTGAGGTTCATTCTCGTGTTACGCAGCACGTTTGAGCTTCCACAAGAACCAGTGAGGTTCATTCTCGTTACGCAGCACGTTTGAGCTTCACAAGAACCAGTGAGGTTCATTCTCGTGTTATGCAGCACGTTTGAGCTTCACAAGAACCAGTGAGGTTCATTCTCGTTACGCAGCACGTTTGAGCTTCAGCAAGAACCAATAAGGTTCATTCTCGTGTTACGCAGCACGTTTGAGCTTCCGCAAGAACCAATGAGGTTCATTCTCGTTACGCAGCACGTTTGCGCTTCAGCAAGAACCAGTGAGGTTCATTCTCGTGTTACGCAGCACGTTTGAGCTTCCTCAAGAACCAATGAGGTTAATTCTCGTGTTACGCAGCACGTTTGAGCTTCACAAGAACCAGTGAGGTTCATTCTCGTGTTACGCAGCACGTTTGAGCTTCACAAGAACCAGTGAGGTTCATTCTCGTGTTACGCAGCACGTTTGAGCTTCAGCAAGAACCAATAAGGTTCATTCTCGTGTTACGCAGCACGTTTGAGCTTCCGCAAGAACCAATGAGGTTCATTCTCGTTACGCAGCACGTTTGCGCTTCAGCAAGAACCAGTGAGGTTCATTCTCGTGTTACGCAGCACGTTTGAGCTTCAGCAAGAACCAATGAGGTTCATTCTCGTGTTACGCAGCACGTTTGAGCTTCACAAGAACCAGTGAGGTTCATTCTCGTGTTACGCAGCACGTTTGAGCTTCACAAGAACCAATGAGGTTCATTCTCGTGTTACGCAGCACGTTTGAGCTTCACAAGAACCAGTGAGGTTCATTCTCGTGTTACGCAGCACGTTTGAGCTTCACAAGAACCAGTGAGGTTCATTCTCGTGTTACGCAGCACGTTTGAGCTTCACAAGAACCAGTGAGGTTCATTCTCGTGTTACGCAGCACGTTTGAGCTTCAGCAAGAACCAATGAGGTTCATTCTCGTGTTACGCAGCACGTTTGAGCTTCCACAAGAACCAATGAGGTTCATTCTCGTGTTACGCAGCACGTTTGAGCTTCACAAGAACCAGTGAGGTTCATTCTCGTGTTACGCAGCACGTTTGAGCTTCAGCAAGAACCAATGAGGTTCATTCTCGTGTTACGCAGCACGTTTGAGCTTCACAAGAACCAGTGAGGTTCATTCTCGTGTTACGCAGCACGTTTGAGCTTCACAAGAACCAGTGAGGTTCATTCTCGTGTTACGCAGCACGTTTGAGCTTCCACAAGAACCAATGAGGTTCATTCTGGTGTTACGCAGCACGTTTGAGCTTCCACAAGAACCAATGAGGTTCATTCTCGTGTTACGCAGCACGTTTGAGCTTCAGCAAGAACCAATGAGGTTCATTCTCGTGTTACGCAGCACGTTTGAGCTTCACAAGAACCAATGAGGTTCATTCTCGTGTTACGCAGCACGTTTGAGCTTCACAAGAACCAATGAGGTTCATTCTCGTGTTACGCAGCACGTTTGAGCTTCACAAGAACCAATGAGGTTCATTCTCGTGTTACGCAGCACGTTTGAGCTTCACAAGAACCAATGAGGTTCATTCTCGTGTTACGCAGAACGTTTGAGCTTCCGAAAGAGATATGTTCTTGTGTGTCAAGCTGATTCTGTTTATGTACGCTGAATTCAATTCAGTCTAAATTCAATCTGTTCATCATATAAAGCAATCATGTCTTTTCAGAAAATTTGGACCAAACCACTCAGTTCATATGGAATAGTTTTATCTCTTTATGAACTTTCTGAAGCAAAGTGTCAGTTGCGTAGCTGTCTATGGAGGAACAAAAAGCTCTCAGATTTCATCAAAAATATTTTCGTTTGTGTTCCGAAGATGGATGATAGTCTTATGGGTTTGGAACAACATGAGGGTGAGTAATTAATGACAGGATTTTCATTTTTAGGTGAACTATCCCTTTAAGGTACGTGTCAGTGCGGATTGTCTGACCTCTCCATGAGCAGATCCAGCAGCTCCTGAGGTTTGCAGAAAGATCGGTATGTGGTGAGAAACGTCCTGACGAAATTGGGATCTGAAAAACAAGGAAAAATGTTTTGTTTAACAAAAACTGTTTGATTATGTTTGTCAAACTATTTCCTTCCATCCACCGTTGACATGAAACAGTCCTTCGGCCAGTGAAACTACGAACTACATTTGCTTAAAAATGCCTAAATTTGAAATCCATTTTATGTTGACTGTAATAAATTAAAAATCACTGCATCATGGTGATGATAAAGAGAATTTGGGTGCTTAAATGTCATAATGTAAAAAAAAAAATGCACATAATCAATCGCTCTATTATTCAGAACCGACTTCAGGCCCGTATGTGGCGTCCATACGGAGTTTGCAGCATGATGGATCTGTTCTGTTCTGGCCGAAAGGAACAATAGAAGCTCAGTGAGCAATTCCAAACAATCGGCCTGGAATTATTCTAGCCAGGAAACAGACACACGGCTCTGACGCACAAGACACACATATACACAACACACACACACACACACACACTTAAAATAGATTCAAGGCCTGCAGATTGTGATTCTAGTGTCTGGGGCCGAGAGAAAGTTCACACACGCATTAAACTGAGTGTGTGTTTAAGAGTCACTCACTAATGATCATTAACCCTCATCCACACCCTAAATGAGCACTGTGCTACACAGGACACACCTTTTTCCCCTTCACACACAGTGTTTCTCCAAACGTCTGTTTCCTTTGCCTTATTAGAAACCAGTATTTGTGGGCCGCTGGAGGTTCCAGTGGAAAACTGGGTGCTATATTTACCGCAGAGCCTCTGAAGGAGGAAGTTTACTGGGGTGTGTGGAGCGAAAACGCCCATCAGAGGAATTCAGAGTGACCCGCTCACGGACACCCGCGTCAATCTCACCCAAACACCAGCACGTCACGTTTCACCCCGTAATTAACCAATAATCAGATGTTATATCTGGTGTAAAGACATTTTTGCACTGTGACATGTTAAACACATTCACCCCTCATTAATTAATGCATTAAAAAAACAAATGCTTAGTCCAAAACCGACGTCCCTACTATATAGTATGCGAAAAACAGTACGCCAAAAGAGTAGTACGTCCAAATTCATAGTATTAAAAAAAACAGTTGGCGAATGACCTGCTACTCAAGTGTGGATTTGATGGACAATTTACTATCCCATGAGGCCACAGGAGAGGATTTGTGAATGGCAGTGAAGCAATGCAATGGACACCGCAGCTCACATGACAATGACAACATGGCGGATGTAGTACGTCCGAATTTTATTCATACTACACACTCTCATGCTATTTAAAAATATACTTTTTTAATGGTTGTGAAGTAAGTTTCAAAGCAAATGTAGTACCTACTATACAGTATGCGATTTCAGATGCAGCAAAAGTCATTCTCTTTACTGCAATATGATCATTTAAAAACAAGTTGTTTTTGTTTAAACATTTACTGTAATACAATGATTTAAATTAGAATCAAATACTACCATGATGCACAAAGACTTTAGAATTTAAATATATGATTCACATTACACTAACGACAATTTGGGGGGTAAAAGTGATCATCATCATAAAAAAATAAAAACAAACACACACACACATTATATATATATATACATATATATTAGTGCTGTCAAACGATTAATCGCATCCAAAATAAAAGTGTTTACATATTAAATGTTTGCGTACTGTGTATATTTATTATGTATATATAAATACACACATATTTATTTAACAAAAATCTATTATATATAAATATATTATAAATAATGTATATTATATATAAATATTTATTTATAATAATAATAATATATGTATACATAATATATTTATATATAATATACAATATATTATAAATAAATATTTATATATAATATACATTATATATATATATATATATATATATATATACATAAATATACACAGTACGCACACATTTATTATGTAAACAAACTTTTATTTTGGATGCAGTTAATCACAATTAATCTTTTGACAGCACTAAATATGTGTGTGTGTGTGTGTGTTTATAGATAGATAGTTTATTATATTTATATATAAATCATAATAGTATATATAAATCAAGAAAGTTTTATTACATACCTCGTTTTTATATTTATTTAAAATATATATTCATGATATAATATATTTACAAATAAATTATAATATAAATTATAAATTGATTGATTTATAAATAATATACATATGTAATTTTTCTCTCAAATATAGAAATTATGAACAAAAACAAAAAGAGAAAACTAACAATATATTAATATCTGATTATGTTGTAGTCAGTGTGTGCTTTTTCCTGAGCTTTTTCTTTTTCTATACATTAAAAATAAAACCTGTAGCTATAGCTATAGCCAAATAATTGTCAGATAAATACCTTAAGCAAGTGTAGTGTTTTGTTCAAATATTTTAAAATATTACTTTTGTCCTCTATATGTTGTTGACAGGTTCAGTGAGAAGTGAGAATCACTGATCTACTCACGAATCAGAGACTAACCCAAACCTAGTTGATTATGTGCAGATAAACCGCAGCTGTAGTTTGAAGCGCTCTGTGTGTGTGTACGAAACAAACCGCTGCTCTATTAATAGACTCATTAACACTTTGTTACTGTTCTCGGCTTATTACTTCTGCCTTCATGAGCTTGAGTAATTTGGGTCGAGTTGATCAGCTGTTTAAAGAGTTTATCCCACCCTAACCACACACACACACACACACACACACACACACACACACACACACACACACACACAGGAAGGACACTGTACAGATAACAGAGCTGAACTTGTGCTTTGTTCAAGAATAGCTGTTGTTTTTCTCTCTTATCAGTGCTAGTTGTGTTATCAGCACTAACAAAGCAGGTCGCCACACTGAGATCTGTGACGTAAACGAGCCTAAATATTTACAGATGCTGAGGAACGAGCACAAAGGAGGCGATGGGTTCAGCTGGACGAGGTCTTCAGTGTCTCTGTGCTCATTCTGGTGGTGTTGTTGTTGTTATCGAGACTCGAGGTTGCGAAATAAATCAGTAATGCGCATTAGCGGTGGCTGGTAAACACCCTGTACGGTGGAGTAACTACTGAGTGCACGAAATCCAGCAGTGAAAGAACACGCCACATTACGCAAAACCACACAAATATCAGTGATAGTTGGGTCAAACTGCTGGAGGAACATGTCAAATTGAGTCTAGATCAACCTTTCAGACGGCAAGGGCCATAATAATATTCAAAACACCACAACTTTTTCAGTTGTTCGTGATTTACTGGAGAAGGATTAAGGATTTAAGGATTGTTACTTCAAAAACATTGTACTGAACAGTCATATGAAGGTCACTCACCAGCGTACATGTGGAAGGTCAACCTCTCTATGAGCTTCAGCACCGTTCCGGCTTTGATGATGGGAATGCCGGATTTGGATTGGACGTTCTCCTCGAACACGACGTTCTCCTCGGAGTCTGGTTCGGCGAAGCGGTACACCTCGGCTCCAGGAAGTCTCATCTGCTCCTCCTTCTCCTCCTGCAGCATGGCCGTGTCCAGCATGCGCTCCAGCGTGGAGCGGTACTGCAGCGAGATCAGCGCAGCCATCCAGCCGTTCTTCTCCTCCGCCGATTTGGCGGAAAACACCACGCTGTTCCCGTCCTTCAGGATGATCTCGAAGGCGTGCCGGTACTCACCCTCCTTATCGTCCTTGTCGTTGATCTGGACCTGTTGAAGAACACGTGGACGTTTAGCTCCAGTCCTCTATCAGCCACACACCTTTAGTGGTCGACGATATTCTGCATTTTTTTTTAACCATCGCATCAGCCAATACGTTTTTCTGTTTGGCCGATACATGTCGGAAGCAGACTTTTATTTTACACTGTCAAAATAAAAGTCCTGTCACTGTCAAAATGAAAGTCTTTTTCTGACACTTATCGGCTAAACAGAAAAACTCTCAGGCGCTCAGACACGGTCAAAATAAAAGTCCTGTTAATGTCAAAATGAAAGTTTATTCCAACACTTGGCGGACAAGCATAAAAACTCTCAGGCACTCGGACACTGTCAAAATAAAAGTTTATATAAACTGTTTTCAACACTGATAATAATCAGAAATGTTTCTTGAGCAGCAAATCAGCATATTAGAATAATTTGTGAAGGATCATGTGACACTGAAGACTTGAGTAATGATGCTGAAAATTCAGATTTGATCACAGGAATAAATTACGTTTGACAATATATTCACAAAGAAAACACTGTAATAATATTTCACAATTCTTACTGTATTTTTGATCAAATAAAATCAGCCTTGGTGAGCAGAAGAGACTTCTTTCTAAAACCAACCTCAAACTTTTAAACGGTAGTTTACATCAGCATTGGCCGATCACTACCCACCTTCCTCATGAAGAACTTCTCCTTCAGACGGTACTCGGCCGCACTGGCTCCCGGCAGACGCGGCTGGCCATGGTTGGACTTGCAGCAGATCATAAGGCCGTCGAACAGGAAGATGTGGCGCTCATGTTTGGCGCCCACCCGTGTGAGCGTTCCCTCCATGATGAACTCATTGCAGCACTGGCCGATGTCTTTGCCCTCCCATCCGTCGATGTTCCTCTGGATCTCATTCATCTTCTTGATGGCTAGGTGTTTGCCCTTCATCTGCTGACTGTAGAAGCGGCACGCCGACTCGCTGGATAGACAGAACAATGAAGAGAATGTCAAAAAAACTAGGGCTTGATTGACTATATTGATTAATTGATTTTAATTGATCTTCATTTTGATGATCCAATAATCACAATAAGTGCTTTTTATGATATGAAACAGTCTCAACTTTCAAATTCAGTTAGTTTTATAACAAAATTAAAAAAATAAATGTGGTTTTAATGCTCTTTAATGTGTCGTGACCAGCTCAAGCGGCTCGTGAACTGATCTCTTCTTCTTTACTACTAGTTATAGCACCAAATAAATAAGAATGAACATCAAAATGAATGTTGAAAGATACAATACAGCTTACTGAAATTAATCATGTCTCATGTAATCGCGTAGTCAGTGTTTCAAACACGGAAAGACGTAAATAAAACAGTGTAACATTACATTTACCACAGAAAAGCCATTCAATGGCCATAAATTTTTTTTAAAAAAAGGCAACCGTATTTTCAACTTTGGGTAAAACGCAGCACTCATCACTGTCACTTTTTACCCAGCTAGAAAAAGGAGCATTTTGATAAATATATGCACTATATTACATATTCGTAATATTTTATTTAACCTGTTCTTCATTATTTAATGTGTTTAAATCAATCTGTCATGAAAAAAAGTTATTACAGTCATGATTAGAAACATAATTATTAAAAGATGATATAAATGTGCCTAATGAGTGCCTTTTTGAGTGTTGAATATTATATCTAAAAATAAATAGCAACTGAATTAAATAGTTTGGACTGTTAATCTTAACCTGTAATATTATAGTAACGTACCGACTGACAGGGTTCAGTTCACATCTTTAGCTCAGGGAATTTTTTTCCTTCACGTCAATCAATCAGAATCAAATCAAATCGATTTGTGAAATCAGTGTCAATACCTACTGAGGGGGAACATAACGAAAGACATCAAAATATCACACTAAAGCTGAAGTAAGCAGTACGATCACTGCAGACGAGGCTGAGGAAGGGAAATAAATCTGCTCTTCTCACGTCACCAATGAGGACTAAACCAAGTCCTGGAGTTCCTCATAACCACCAACATCTAAATAACAAGATTTCAATGTCCAATCAGCTTTAAAGAGGACCGATTATGCTTCTTTCCATGTTCAGCTTTCTTTACGGTTGGTGTTTGAGCATGAAAAAGTCCCTCGAGCAAGAATTATTCTCTATATCAGTGTCACTGTTTCTGAACTCCATTGTAGTCTTGAGTTTTCTTCCAGGAACGAACACGTCACAATATTCCTCATTTAAATAATTCATACGCAGAATAAAGGGGCGGGGCCTGGTTGAGTTAGTTAGTAGTGTGTTGAAACTGGCGGTTATGGTAAGGGGCGGGACATTTCCCAAACACCAATCACAACACACTGCTCTAGCCGACCAATCAGAGCACATTGTGATTTTTAGAAGGAGGGGCTTCATAGAGACGGGAACTAAACAGAGCGTTACTGACAGACTGGGAAGAGAGGAGCTGCAACAATGGAGAATATGAGGAAAATAATCAACATTCAAGCATGAAAAGCATAATAGGTCCTCTTTAACATGAACAGCCCTCCAGGACCTGAAGGAGACTCGCTTCTACACCATCAAATTCTTAGTAGGAGTCTGATTTTCTGTTATGTCTTGGGTGTTACGAATCACAGGGTGGAGGGTATGAATGAGTTAAAGACGGCAGGACTAGTTAAAGACTCTCTGTAGAGTGAAGAGCATCTTACTTCTGAATGTTTTTGTGAACACGCGAGCACATGCGCGTCACGTCAGAGCAGATGGGGGAGTGTTGAGATGGCAGACTCTCTCTCCTCATGGCGCCACACACTGCGGACGAGCGACACTGCACTATTAAAGCCCATTCACACCAAGAACAATAATGATAACTATATCTGCGTCCACACCAGCGTACGATATCGTTCTGTTTATTATAAGTGCGCTGTCACTTTAAATGCTCTTTAAACAGGATAGATTCAGCTTGGCTGTCCATGTTTTTATCGTTCGTCAGCTGTATCATGAGATCCCAATGACATCGTTCCTCTGTGCCGTTTATTTTAATGATTTTTAGAACCATATCTTTATCGTTATTGTCCTTGGTGTAAACGAGCCTTTACCTTCCACACAAATCAGCAATTAGACACATTCAGTCACGACTTTTAACAGTGATCGTTTCCTTCACAACAGAAACATTAAGTATTTAAACTTTTTAAAACGAAGAGCTTGTTTACTGTGAAATCAGTCGACTCTCTAACTAAAGGTATTGTTGGAAAAATCATTCCGTGTCTTCGTTAACACTTTACATTAAGGTTTCATTTGTTAACATTAGTTAACATGAACTAACAATGAAAAAATAGTTCTATGTTTAATGTTTTAATTAGCAAGCCTGTAACCATCTCGATCATAGATGAAAAAAGCCCATGTACAGCCAAAAAAGGCAATTTACCATAGGAAAAATTTTTAACAGTTATCGAAATTGAGCCAAAAACCTAGGACTAGGACAG
>CM074452.1:26204354-26361854 GCA_037101425.1 Elopichthys bambusa | reverse complement strand
GTGTGTGTGAGCGAGTGTGTGAGTGTACCTGAGGCGTCTCTTGGCGAGACTCTTGGAACAGATGCGCTCCATGCTGCTCTGCAGGTTCAGCAGGGCCGTGATGGCCTGTTTCAAACACTCTTTATCCTCCTCTTCCTCGCTCTTCTCCTCCAGTTGCTGTAGACGAGCAGACAGAGAGCAGACAGTGAGACGCTTCAGGGGTTCATGGGTCATATGTACATGATTTTGACTATTTTAATAATATACATAATTTTAAAATAAAATTAAAATAAAACACTTACTAAAATGAATTAAATCCTAAAAATGTAAATATTAAATAACAGCAAATAAAACACTAGAGATGAGTTAAATAAAAAAAAAGTCAAATTTAAAATAAATAATTTTAGAGTAAAATATTTTATAGTATTTTATATATATATATATATATATATATATATATATATATATTTGTAAAATAAAAGCAAATCAAAATAAAACAACAAATGAATTTAATTATAATGTAAAATTAAAAAATAAATAAAAAGCGAATCAAAATAAAACACCTACTAAAAATGTACTAAATCATTAAAATGTAATATTAAAATAAACAATTTTAAAATACGAACAATCAAAATAAAGCACTTAGGAAATCAAATAAATTGAAAACAAATAAATAAAACAATTATTAAACATGAATTAAATCCTAAATATGTCAAATGAAAATAAATAAATCATGTTAAAATGAACATGCAAATTACATGCTGATGTATTAACTAATTATGAAATATTAACTTAAATATAAGCATGAAATTATGTCTGGAACGCTGTATGCCGCTGTATGTTTGTGATGATGGGGTATGTTCGCTCATCAGGTCATGTGTGCAAACAGACATTTCTCATTTCAGCTGCTTCAGTATGAAAGAGAGGTTTGTGCGTCGCGTTACAGCCTGAGATTTGCTCATTTCTGCTCCATAAATCCCCCCGAAAGAATCCAGGAAAGCTGCTTAGGGCTGCTGGGAATGCTGGAGCTCTGGAAGCAGCAGTAAAGCTCTCTGAGGTCACATGTTCAGATCCTTGTGACTCCAGACAGAATTACTGATCCTTCTGATGCAAATATAGACCAGCCATGTGCTCAACAATTCATCAATTTAATAATGAAACACAAGCATCTATTCCAGAAAATATTTACTTAGAATATGAAGTTAATATTTCAATAACTTTTATGGTTCGCTGAATGTCAGTTAATGATCACAAGGATCTTTTTGGATTGTTTTTACTTGTTTGTTATTTAATTATTAGATTTTCATCAACTCAAAAGGAAACGTTCCATTACAGAGCAAAAGTTATTAGTTATTGGAGTTAAAATTCCATTTGGTTTCAGAAGTGATGCAGAAATCAGTAAAAGGTGCATTATGGGAAACTGATAACACTCGCCTTTAAAATCTCAAAGTAATGAAGACAGTGGTAGACGGGCGTCAGGAGTAACCGTGGTAAAACGTACTGCACCGCCTCTTTGAACCCTTCACAGATAGACTGAAAACACAGAAACACATCATACATTCATATTTACAGATGAAACCGTTTCCTGGCTCCAGTGTGTGAAGCGTGTTTCTGACCTGGAGGTAAATGGCCGCTCCAGGTTTGGACAGCTGACTCAGGAAGTGGTCTTGGAAGCCGGTGCGCAGGATGTCCTGCGCGTACGTTTCGTAGGGGTCAAAGGCCAGCTCCTGAAAATGGCCAACACCCGAGAGTTAATAAATGACCCGCAGCACACCCGCCGTGACCTGTATTGTTACGGCACGAGGAAAAACAAGCGTCTGTGTGTTTGAAACGCCACAGGGTCAGGCGGTGTGAAGCGTGAAGGACGCCCGTGTGTTCTGGGAGCATCGGGTCGGTGCCGTTCTCACAAAATACAACAATGAGCTACACTTCAATTATTAAATGATACATAAAAGAAACTTCAAAAAACAGTATTTGAAATACAGGTAATATTATAATATATTATATAGTAATATTACTAAAAAAAAAAAGAGATTTATTTAATTATCATTAAAAATAAGATTATTTATTAAAAATTATAATAATAAAAATAAACAAATTAAATAACTACTGTTATTATTATTAAATTCAAAATAAATTAATTTTTTGTAAATTATAATATTAAAGTTACTACTGTTAATTAAAATATCTTATAAATTATAATAATAATTATTATTAATAATATAAATTTAACCCTAACCCTAAATAAAATAAAAAATAATTAAATAAATGAATAATAATAATGATAATAAATAATAAACTATAAATTACAATACTGTTGTTATTATTAAATAAACTCAATTATTATTATTACATCTTAAATTAAAATAATTTTAGTTTCTTATACATTATACAGATAAATTAAATTAAATTTATTTTAAATTATATTATTATTAGTAGTAGTAGTAGTAGTATTAAATTAATAAGTTATAAATTATTATACAAATAAATTAATTCATTACATTGTTATTATTTTACATCAAATAATTAAAATAAATACAAATAAAATTATTTAAATTATTATTAATAAGATTAAATAAAAAAATTAAATGTAATAAATATTTTAATTTCTTATACATTATACAAAATTTACATTAATTAAATTAAATAATTACATTTAAAAATTATTTTAATTTCTTATAAATTATTATACAAATAAATTAATTCATTAAAGTATTAAGTACATTTTCAAAGTAAAATAATAAATATTTCTAAATACAAATTAATTAATTCAATTATTACTATTATAATTTATAGTTCATTTTAATTAAAATTTTCATTTTAATGAAAAATAAAATAATTGATTTAAATTAATTATAAATTATAATATTATTAAATAATAATAATAATAATAAATCATACTAACAGTTTGTTGAAAAAAATCATTAATTCATTGATTTTCATCAGATGTAGCTATTACACTTTGCCAAAAATAATTAAAAACAATCACATGAATAATATACACACACGCACAGACATTTTATATATATATATATATATATATATATATATATATATATATATAATTTAAAATGTGTATATATGTACATGCGTGTATGTTTATAATATTTATAATCATATATTCACCTCAGCAAGGTCTTCAAAACAGCTGCCGACCAGCGGATGAGGACTAGTCTCATCTGTCATCTCCACCGTATCTTCAATTAACCCCAGCAGCTTCACCGTCACCTCATGGATGTCCACGATACGACTGAAGATGTTCTCCACGTCCTACAGGAAGAGACACACGAGTGAATCCCAGCTGCTGGAGGAAGAGGAGCATGAGGATGAAGAATCTGCCGACTCACGTGAGGGGAGAACAGCATGGTGTTGGAGGCGAACGGCTCGCGGAACACCTTGATGATGAGGTTGAGATCTCGCAGATACTGTCGTACCTCCGCCATGAACGCTTTCACCAGGTCATAGTACATCTGCTCCTCTGACGCCGACGGCTCTTCATCCATCAGGGGAAACACACTGATGTCCTCCTCAACCTGATGGAACATGTCCATCAGCACCTGCAACCATAGCGACAGGGGCGGAGCTTGAGCAAGCGCTGGGCGGAGACTGAATCTGTCGTTTGCTTGAATGTTGATGTGTTTAGTTAGAGCTGTATGATTAATAACAATACAAAAATAGAATAAAACTGAAAGGGCGATATGTGAGATTTATGCGGTTTAATTAAATATATGTGCTGCGATTTAGGGGGTCTGTTAAAAGTCAATGTGCTCAGGGGAGGCAAGAGAGACGCGGCGTCCCGCTGTACCTTTATACACTTTTTAATGTCATATTTTGTAATATTTGCATTGTTTTATTTTTTTTATTTTTTTGAGGAGGCACTGCCTCCCTTGGCTCCTTAAAAATTAAAATATTTCTTCTAAATTATAATATTTATAAAATAAATTATTAATATGAATAATATAAATTTAAATTTAACCATAACCTAAATAAAATAAAGAAAAATTAAATTAATTAATCATATTAATAAATAATAAACTATAAATTACATTACTGTTATTACCAAATAAACTCAATTATTATTATTATTATTACATCTTAAATTAATAGAATACATTTTAATTTCTTATAAATTATACAAATAAATAAATTAAATTATTATTATTATTATTATTATTATTATTAATTAAATCATATTATTAGTAGTAGTATTAAATTAATATGTAAATAAAATAAAATAATTTAATTAAATATTTATTTTAATTTCCTATAATTATACAAATAAAATTATTTAAATTATTATTATTAAGATTAAATTAAATAATTATTTTAATTTCTTATAAATTATTATACAAATAAATGAATTATTTAAATTATTATTATTTTACATTAAATAATTAAATTAAATCGTTATTTTAATTTCTTAAAAATTATTATTTGGAGGAAACGCCTCTGGTGTGTGTATATATATAAAATCGAATTAATTAATCTAAGTAATCGCAAATTAATCGCACATCAAATTTTGGCTAAAAAAAATTACGCCCAAAAGATAAAGTCATTATTGTGTTAAACGAGAAAAAAGTAGCTTTAGAAAGAAATTTTTGGGTGAACCATACCTTTAATGGGTTTTTCTATTAATATGGAAGTATGAAATAATGTTTAATGAAATTAAACTCTATATAAGAAACTAAAACTGCCAGTAGGTGGTGGTAAATGTCTAAATGAGTAAGTCATCGATTTGTTCAAACAGCTGATTCATTCAGGAATGAAGTAAACGACTCTCTTTATGAATGGGTCATTGAATCATTGATTCACCCGATTGATTCGTTCAAAGCACGGATTCATTCAGAAACGAATCACTGCTGTGTGTTGCTCAGAGACGCACAACAGTTCTGTTCTAGCTTTATAGGTAAGATTTTCATTGGCAAATTGAGCAAAAGCAGACAATATTGTGTCTAAAATATAACAATACTGACTTCTTATTGATTTTATACAACAGTTTAATAAATATCACATTTGCACCTGTGCTATTCGGGACAAAAACAGCACTCGTGTGATATTGCTCAACTATATTGTGATATAAATATGTGACAAAAACTAATAAAGTGGCATTTTTGCCCTGATATCTTAGTCATTTTAACTGCATTGTAGACTCCATCATGCAGTGAGTTGTTGCCCTCCTTCATGTTCATCATCAGTCATGTTCAGTGATGTCATACCTTATCAGCACACATGGCCACTGTGATGTCCTGCTGCGAGATCTCATAATGGCGAATGTTTCGTACATAATTTCCCGCCAGCTTCAGTATATCCGCAGAGATGTACTCCAGCACAGCCACTATGTACACGGACACCTGATGGTCAATTTTGTACCCCAGTACCTCCTGCAGGAGAGATCAGAACCATCACTGTGATGATCACATGATCAGTTCATTAATGAACACAAAAGAGAAAAGCAAGCGATTATTTCAGGTGCCAATAAAACACACTACAGACTGAAGTGATTTTGGGTTCATGTGTTGAGTCACAGCAGCCGCGGCGCCCTCATCAGGACGTCAACAGTACTGCTGGGAGAACTACTGAACTACACATTTTTTCAGACCCCACAACAAATATGAGCAGCAGGATATGATGTCATAATCTAGGGCTTCTGTTCTGAATAAATAATTATAAATTCTACCATAGTCATAATGCCTTTTAGCTGAAGACTTTTGATCATGTTTGATTCTCAGAGGTTCATCTGTGATGGTTAACTCTTTAAAGCTACTGTATCATATCTGATTAACACATTTCTAAGGCATCTACATGATCTGATTGATAGTTTAGACTTTTTTAGCAAATAAAAGTCTTTTAGTATAATTGAACAAACGTCCTCCTTCAGCTTCATGCGTCTTTCTGCTGTGAAATCTGCACTGATTTTTATCAAGTAAACGCAAGAATAACTTTGATATTGTTAGTAATATTTCAAACCAGCTTTACTTGTTTACCCAGACGTCAAATCAAATATGATCAAATATGATCATCAGGCTTTTGATGAAGGTTTATTATATCAATCATCACTGTATGGCATTGCATTATATGTTTTAAAACTAAGTCATAAAACTAAGCATTTAAACATATTATTGGAGGATATTGATATGAATTTTATGTAAGTATCTGCTTTATTGACTTACATTACAAGCATCTGAATTTCATCGTACTTTATGTCCATATAAATATCAGCATCTGCGGCAAATTGCATATTTTTGTTCAGTTTGGGTCTCTGAATAAAATGTAGCCGTTTTTTCCTTCATATTCTCACTATATTAGCCATAAAAGCCTGATGTATCAAATATGAAAACATATACGCAAACATTTTCTGCTCCTGTCTAAAAAGGTTCAATAAAATTAGATTTTTCTGACCATTATTTCATATCAGGCTTTACAGGTTTAAATGTCTTTTTGATATAATAATTTGCTTCAATCTCTGTTCTCCTGCTTTGTTGTGCGATTGTTGAATTTCAATCCAATTATGTCATTAAAAATTCAACATCCTGTATTTCATGGCCAATTTAATTCATAATTCACACTCATGAACTGAAAGTGTCTCAAACTCACGTCCAAGAAGACTGACTGAGACAGAAACGTCTATATTTGTCTTCATAGATTGCGATAAATTTACACCGTATCCCAACCAGTTATAACATGATGAAATAAATCACATCTTTTTAATGTTAATTCTATGAGTTTCTGTCCAAACCAGCTGCAACAAGCAGAGATAAGGCTATTGTTCTGCAGCAACCGTGACTTTAAAGAGGAACTATTATTCCCCTTACATCTTGGTGTTATTTTTAGGCTCTACTCGAACAGGTTTTCATGCCTGAATGTTGATTATTTTCCTCATATTCTCCATTGTTGCAGCTCCTCTCTTCCCAGTCTGTCAGTAACGCTCTGTTTAGTTCCCGTCTCTATGAAGCCCCTCCCACAATGTGCTCTGATTGGTCAGCTGAACCAGTGTGTTGTGATTGGTCAAGCGCTTCGATCGTGTTTGGGAAATGTCCCACCCCTTACCAACTAACTAACTCAACCAGGCCCCGCCCCTTTATTTAGTATACGCCTATTTAAAGACACACGCATTACCTTCAGAAGCGGATGGATCTTATCCACCGGCAGGGCTAAAGGGTTCCTCCTCTTCCTCTTCTCTATAGCAGCCTGAGCGTCTGCGATGGCCCATTTCTCGATCGGGTGCGGGAAACTCCTCTGCACACGCTCCTGAGGAGCAACAATCACATATGAGATGGCGAAACCAGCAGAAACAGAAAGCAAACAGAGTTTATATGTGGGGCGTCACAGGATAAAGGACTGAGGGATGAAGGACAATTCTTTCACACAGTACAATGCGAGAGAGATGAAGAGTGATGATGATGGCTGTGAAGCTGAGGATGATGATGACGAAATCTAAAACCAGAGAACAAGCGGAGGGACCCGACCATGATAAACCAGCTGAGCGGTTTAACATGCTCTGTGGTTGAGGTCTTAACCACAAACTAAAGCACCTGTCCATCTCACAGCTGCCTTCTGTGAGCAACGACCAAACACACAAAAACAAACACGTGAACATGAGTTAGTGAAGATCATAAAGCCGTCTGAAACACTCGTGGAGTAAGAAATAAGAAACACATTAATGCCAGTCACACAGTTTAAGATATACATTATAATTCACTAAGATGAGTCCCATGATGCTCAGTGTCATGAAGCAACACGTCTCTCTTGCATCATAACTCGATATGTTTTTCATATTTTGTGGATTTCAGATTCAGATCTCAATGTGGGTGAATCTCACAAAGAGTCTGGCTCATATTTCACTTTATAAAGCATAGAAAGCCTATTTTAAGGAATTATTTGCAATTCTGAAAATTCAGCTTTGATCACAGGAATAAATCACATTTTACTATATACTCACAGCTATTTTAAATTGTAATAATATTTCACAAATTTTACTGTATTTTTGATCAAATAAATGACTTGCCGATCCCCAACATTTTGAACAGTAGTCTTATTTTATAAGCTACTTTGTGATTTTTTTTAATTCGTTTTTCATTCTGCTCTTTACAGATCAATATGCTACTAATAGAACTGAATATCACATGTGCTGCAGTAGCGTATGACAGTGAGGTCGTGAAACACGGAACCGGTGAACATGATCAACCTGACCGTGTCCATTTAGCTCTAAACTAGTGCTGGAATGCGGTTGATGTGTTGGCAGCAGTTTTTATGGTGACGGCGTTCACCTCCACGTCCTGTACGGTGCGCGGCTGTGCCTGACAGAGCGTGTTGAGCAGCACCAGGATCAGGCCCTCGATGTACTGCAGCGCCTCCTGCTGGGACGACAGCTTTGGGTGCACCTGATTCAGCACCTGAAACACACAAACAACACAATTACATGAGCAACATTTGAGCAACATCTGTTCTACATTTAAAGGTCCCATTCATTTTTTAAGATGTAATTTAAGTCTCATGTGTCCCCAGAATGTGTTTCAGCTTAAAATACCTCACAGATCATTTATAAACCCATGTTGTAAATACTAATTTCTGAATACAATCAAGAATAGGCTGTTTTCATGCATGTGCCTTTAAATGCAAATGAGCTGCTGTGCCCCGCCCCCTCTCTACGATCACAGTTCCTGCCTCAATCGGATTCTCTGCCAAACATTAACAAGACATCTGTTTGGTTTTGATTATCATCTATATCGGATAGCATAGTTTTTCCTTTCATCATTAAAGTTTATTTCCACGCGTTTTAAAGCTATATCAGTTTAAACAGCTAATGGATCGTTTTCTGAGCGCACTTATCTGAACACACATAGACAGCTGTCAGACGTCAAGTCTCGTGAGTAACTTCTCTTTCACATTTTTTGTTTAAACTGTCTAAAACACACAGTTCACATAAACAGTTATGTCTGTGAACGTAATTAGCAGGCAACGTTAGAAATCGTATGTATTCCTTTCAAAAATAAAACTAATAAAAGCGGCTCGGATGTCAGTAAATACATCCAACAACATAACATCTCAATTACTTACCAGACATTGTCACTACAGCTGCTCGACCGCCGAGAAAATGGCAGACAGCGTACAACTCGCTGAGGGTGGAAACCACGGTAATACAGGACTGTCAATCAGCGGCCGTGGGCGAGGCATGAGTAATGTGACTTCATATTGCTCAGAGAATCAAAACAGCTTGTCTAATGAGACTGCTTTGGTTTAATGGGGATTATCATTGTGGGGTGGTTGTGTTCACACACTGCTAACACACATTTATATCCAAACACCTTTTAAAAGTGGATTTAGCATAATAGGTGACCTTTAAGCAACATCTGAGAAACATCTGAATAACATTTGAGCAACATCTGAGAAACATTTAATCAACATCTGA
This sequence comes from Elopichthys bambusa, assembly GCA_037101425.1. Lineage (NCBI taxonomy): Eukaryota > Metazoa > Chordata > Actinopteri > Cypriniformes > Xenocyprididae > Elopichthys > Elopichthys bambusa. The sequence continues at coordinate 26,352,466 of CM074452.1, read as the reverse complement.
TCAACATAAACAACATCTGAGCAACATCTGAGCAACTTCTGAGCAACTTCTGAGCAACTTCTGAGCAACTTCTGAGCAACTTCTGAGCAACTTCTGAGCAACTTCTGAGCAACTTCTGAGCAACTTCTGAGAAACATCTGAATAACATTTAATCAACATCTGATCAACATAAACAACATCTGAGCAACTTCTGAGCAACATCTGAGCAACATCTGAGCAACATCTGAGAAACATCTGAGAAACATCTGAATAACATTTGAGCAACATTTGATCAACATCTGAGCAACTTCTGAGCAACTTCTGAGCAACTTCTGAGCAACTTCTGAGCAACTTCTGAGAAACATCTGAATAACATTTGAGCAACATCTGAGAAACATTTAATCAACATCTGAGAAACATTTAATCAACATCTGAGCAACATCTGAGAAACATCTGAGAAACATCTGAATAACATTTGAGCAACATCTGAGAAACATTTAATCAACATCTGATCAACATAAACAACATCTGAGCAACATCTGAACAACATCTGAGCAACATTTGAGCAACATCTGAACAACATTTGAGCAACTTCTGAGCAACTTCTGAGCAACTTCTGAGCAACTTCTGAGCAACTTCTGAGCAACTTCTGAGCAACATCTGATCAAAATCTAAGCAACATCTGATCAACATCTGATCAACATTTGAGCAACATCTGAGCAACATCCGAGCAACATATAAACATTTGAGCAACTTCTGAACATAGGGCTGCACAACTTATTGTTAAAAGATCGCAATCTCAATTCAAACACCCATGCGATCTTATTCCTAAATGACAACGATTCGCCTCGATCTGTTAAACCTTTGACAAGTTCGATCATAGCAAACATTCAGATCTGATCAGAGAGAGCAGTTGTCATGTTTAGGTATGAAACAGCTTCACAAATGGTCTTTTCAACTACACAGTATCATTATTTCTTACAAACATTCAAATTATCACAGAAGTATTGAAAAAAAGTTTATAGTTCAGATATAAACACTGATGTCTACGGTAGCGATCAAAATAGAGTAAATCATCTTTTGAAAGTAACTTGATGCTTCAAATATTGTATCGATTACATTGTTACACCAGTAGGTGGCGACAAGTGACTGTTAAACAAATATATGCGTCACTGAATCATTCATTCAAGAGATTCATTTAAAAACGCTGATTCATTCAGTAATGAAACAAGTGAAGCTTTTATGAGTGAGTCAAACTAAAAACTAATAAAAAAAAGAGAAACAAACAACAAAACTACTAAATCTTTAAAGTCAAAATGAAAATGGAAAATAAAACACCAATTCAAAATATTAATTAAAAACTACTAAAATAACATCTCAAATCAGACGAGTGTCTTTATTCTTCCTCGGACCTAAATCTGTGTGTGAGACAGATTCTTCAGCTCCCACAATGAGATATTTTTTAAAAGCGCAGCCTAATACAATCAGAGACGTACAGCATCTGAGGGATTGTGGGTATTCTAGTGAAGTCTGCCTGAGGACGTCTTCCTGTTGAGACATCGTTCAAACACGACACACAGAAACTCAGTTCCTCATGTGAAGTCTCAGTGTGTCAGTGGGTTTCTGTGTGAGAGCTCAGGGAAATCCTCAACACAAACTACCGACGCTAACTAAACCACAGCACAGTGATGGGCAGCTGTCAATCAATCTAAAACCACAACATGCTTCTTCAAGCATCAGTCGGAGGAGAGGAGAAAGCACAGTGAACATCACAGTAATGCAGAATCAGCAGCACTCCTCATGACGTCGCAGTGGAGCGACTGCATGTTCAGTAGCGATACAGGACGCTCGACTTCTCCACAGTTATGACAGGAATTTTACCGCAGCTAGTACAGGCCTGCGTTCACACACGCTAACACACTTTACCCTGCTGTACCACAGTACAGAATCCAGCCGCTGCAGTGACGACGTCAGACGCTCGTGTACAAACATGGTCAGGTTACTGGGGCAAGAAACATCCGCCACAGCTAAACCAATAAAACTAATTACGACTGAACAGAATCCAACTCTGATTCATCCTGATTAAACTGAGCTTCATGAGCTCATGAAAAATAACAATGAATGAACTACATCATAAAATGTAAAATTAAAATAAATAAATTTTAAAATAAAACCATCAAAATGAAACGCTTATTAAAAGTTACTTAAGTCAAATATTTAAATTTAAATAATTAAAAAATATAAACAAAACAAAATAAACCTTAAAAATAATTAAATCATACAAATGTATATAAATACATAATTTGAAAACCTACTAAATAATAAATCATAAAAATGTAAAATTTAAATTTTACATTTATTTAAGAACTATCAAAATAAAACTTAAAAATTAAATCATAAAAAAGTAAAATTAATTCGCATTTTAAAAATAAAACACTTATTAAAATGTAATTAAATTATAAAAAAATTATTAATTGCATAAAATAAGAACTATTAAAATAAAAATAATTACATCATAAAAATGTCAAATTATTAATTAAAATAAAAACAAAAACCTTAAAAATAAATAAATAATAAAATGTATATAAATACATCATTTTAAAATAAGAACAAACTAAATAAAACTTATTAAAAAATAAATCATAAATGTCAAATTAAAATAACAATTTTAAAACAAAAATTAAATCACAAATGTATTATAAAAATAATTAATTAATTTAATTAATTACATTATTTTGAAATAAGAACAATTAAAATAAAACTTTAATTAGATTAATTAAATAATAAAAATGTTAAATTATTAATAAATAAATAAACTATCAAGTATACCTACTAAAGTCACAAGTACATGATTTTAAAATAAAAATCATCAAAATAAAGCACCTACTAAAATTGATTAAATATTTTATTTGTTGACCTGCATGTCATGTGAGCACTGTGAACATGTGAATGTGTCGCTAAATCACTGAAATATTACCTTTAAATCTCAGGGAGATTCAAGTCAATATTTTAGCTCAAAGGGGTTTGGCTGATGACTGACTGACACTGGTTATTTTGAAAAGTTAAATCAAATTCTCTGAAGACATCAGAACGTCATAAAGTGCACATGGCTCTGGTTCTGTCTCGTGATTGGTCGATGGTCAATCCAGTGTTCCAGTGATGATCTAGACCTGTAGAGACTAACTGTTTACATGCCACAACTAGTGAAGATACACGACACCGACCAATCTGATTAAGAAAAGCGACAGGCTGCTGATAACCCGTCTGAAACCGCAGACATGTTGACAGAGAGGACGTTTTCCTTTTGCTTTCTGTTCCCATGCGTTTTGAGACGCGTCTGCTGCTCTACACTTGGATCACATGCCTGACGCTTCATTCCCAGCATTCCTGTGGCGGCACTATGGCGTGCTGGTATTTAGTGGGAATGTACAGTACAGTATGCTGACAGTGTGTGTGTGAGAGAACAGTCTGTGAAAAACAGCAACACATACTCAGCCTGTTCTCATTTACAATTCATGCAGCCACTTAAAGGGTCATAATATGCTTTTTTCCATCTTTCTTTAGTGTTTAATGTTGCTTTTTAAGCATGAAAAAGCTCTATATCAGTGTCACCGTTTCTAAACTCCCTGAAACGCCTCCATTGTAGTCTTGAGTTTTCTTTTCCGGGAACTAACACGTCACAATATTCCTCATTTAAATAATCCATATGCAAAATTAAGGGGCGGGGCCTGGTTGAGTTAGTTAGTATTGTGTTGAAGCGCTCATAGTGAAGAAATCAAACCTCTAACACAGAGTACTGAACTTCAGTGTGTAACTAGTCCTGCAGCGTTTACGAAAGACAAACACTACAAACCTTCCGAAAAAGGAAGCTACAGAAGGGCCCTCCTGGCTTTGATCAGAGCTGTTATTGCACAAACGAGTCTCTGCTGGCCTGTGATGTGTTTCCTTAGAATCGCACCATGAGCAGTGGTGTCTCCACTGAACTCACGCCCTCATGAGGAGAACCATCAGACTGTCAAACACGACAACAAACTCCAGCTCAGCCCGCTGAGACCGACAGGACACGACGCTGGAGAACCACAACACCAACTTCAGCACGGCTGGACGGATGGATGGAACAATAGAACGATAGATAGAATGATGGATGGATAGAACGATAGAAAGACAGAGTGATAGAACAATGGATGGATGGAACAACAGATTGAACAGTGGATGGACAGAATGATGGGTGGATGGATGGAACAATATACAGAATTATAGAATGACAGGTAGAACAAAAGATAGATGGATAGAATGATGGATGGATAGATATACAGAAGGATAGATAGATCGATAAAAAAACGATGGATGGATGGATGGATGGATGGATGGATGGATGGATGGATGAATGATGGATGGACAGATAGAATGATGGATGGAACATTATATAGAATGACAGAATGACAGAGAATGATAGAACAATAGATAGATAGAACGATGGATGGATGGATGGACAGAACGGTAGATAGACAGAGAGAATGATAGAACGATAGATAGAACGATGGATGGATGGACAGAACGATAGATAGACAGATTAGATGGATATATGGATGGATGGACAGACAGACAAATAGATAGAATGATCGATAGATTGAATGATAGAACAATAGATGGATGGAACAATAGATAGAACGATAGATAGACAGAATGATAGAACAATAGATGGATGGATAGATAGATAGAACGATAGATAGATAGATTAGATGGATGGATGGACAGACAAGACAAACAGAATGATTGATAGATAGATAGAACAATAAGAACGATAGATAGAACAATAGACTGATGGATGGAACAATATATAGAATGATAGAACGATAGATAGAACGATGGATGGATGGACAGAACGATAGATAGATAGAACGATAGATGGATGGATGGAACAATATATAAAATGATAGAATGTCAGACAGAATGATAGAACGATGGATGGATGGATGACAGAACGATAGATAGATAGATAGATAGATAGATAGATAGATAGAACGATAGATGGATGGATGGAACAATATATAAAATGATAGAATGTCAAGACAGAATGATAGAACGATAGATAGAACGATGGATGGATGGACAGAACGATGGATAGAACGATAGATGGATGGATGGATGGATGGAACAATATATAGAATGACAGAACGATAGATAGACAGAACGATAGATAGAACGATAGAACGATAGATGGAACAATATATAGAACGATAGAACGATAGATAGATAGAATGATGGATGGATGGATGGACAGAGCGATAGAACGATAGATAGAACGATGGATGGGTAATATATAGGTGACGTATTCAATGATCCCAAAAACTATTTGGACACTTAAGCCAAAAATAAAAAATAGAATATAAATGTATTTGCATTAAATCACAAAATATCATTTTCCTCAATTTTTGAAAAATATGAAGCAATAAATATATTGTTCAAAACAATTGCAAAATGTATCCGTGTCCACAATAACACATTCTGGTTTGAAAACTCATCTTTCTCCTCTCCGTTTTGTCCTTCCATCCACATTGAGTGTTTTTGTCCTGCGAAAAGAGAGTTTTCACGTCGTAGTGATGTTTAGTCATGTGACTCATATTGTACTGATATATATATATATCTATGTTTACACCAGTATTACACTCTTCATATCACAGTCCTGCAATGACAAAATTGACTCTTTTTTCAGACCAAACATATAACGGTGATTGAGCGCGACCTGAACGCATCAGTGGAGGTGAGATATTTTGATAAACAATATGATCCTGCCAGAAGAATAGCATGTATCATATCAGAAAGCTTTTACAAGGTTTCAGTGTGGTTGAGAAACCAAAGGAGCGCCTGACATGAGTGAACAGACGGCGGACGGACGAGTGAGTTCTTGAGTTTTGCTGTTGCTATGGATTCAATGTCACAGAAAGCAGCAAGAAACGGCAAGAAAGCTGCCAAGCACAATTGTGTGAGTGTGAGCGTGTCGTCCTCCACAGGCGCTGAAACTGCATCCAGCACGCTGCCATTTTGGATCGGCACACAGCAGAGACGGCGGATTCTGATCGAGATTATTCTAATGAAGACAGAGATCTCCAGCTGTGAATCTGAACACCTGCAGCTCAATCAAACTCTCACCGTCCATCAACAACACAGACACTGAAATAACACACCAGATCTCATGGAGATCTGCTCATTAGAGACAGACCGATATTCAGCCAATCTGAGATTATCATGCCATTTACAAATCTATTGAAATGATTTATTATCCATTGATCAGACATTTCTTTAGGTCATTTTCAGTAAATATTGTGTATTCAGTCATGCACATCACCAAATAATAATTAGGCTTGTTCGAACAAAACCTTCATAATTCTCAATATCTCGACCACATATCTGATTAATAACTCAAACAACCTACAACTATAAGTACATCCAAGTTTATACGCTGTAGCAAATCTCAACTGTTCGATTGTTTATATCGTCGCAAATTGCGTTTATATTATCGCACAGTGATATCGATATATATGTATATATATATATATATATATATAAAGCAAGTATATCCAACTTTCTACGCATACAGTACACTCAAGTAAAGATATATTATATAAGCTATATAGCAAATCTTGATTGTTTATATCATAATTTGTGTGCATCTTATTTGCTCTCATTACTATGGAAGCTCAAACATAATTATTACATTAAAAAAAGTCATAATTATGACATAAAACGTTGAAATTATGACTAAGTCATGAGATGAAAAGTGCAAATTATGACTTTTAAAGTAGAAATTAGAAATAAAACAACATGTTAGGTCAGAATTATATGAAAAATCTAAATTAAAATCTAAAATAAAAATTTAGACTTACAAAAATCTAATTATGACATACTAAGTCATATTTGTGAGATGAAAAGATAAAATTATGACATACACAAATCATATTTATGAGGTGAAAAGTCGAAATTATGACTTAAAACGTAAAAATTAGAAATAAAAAGTAGAAAAGAACAACAGCATATTAAGTAAGAATTATGACATACTAAATGAAAATTAGATTTTTGTAAGTCTAAGTTATGACATACGTCATATTTATGAAAAGTCGAAATTATGACATACCAAATCATATTTATAAGGTGAAAAGTCAAAATTATGACATTAAGTCAAAACGATGACTTAAAAAGTTGACTTTTCACCTTATAAATATGATTTGGTATGTCATAATTTCGACTTTTCATAAATATGACGCATGTCATAATTCAATTTTTGTAAGTCTAAGTTTTCATTTAGTATGTCATGACTTCCATTTTTCACATAATTCTGACTCAATATGTTGTTTTATTTCTACTTTTCTACTTTTTATCCCTAATTTCTGTTTTAAGTCATAATTTTGACTTTTCACCTCATAAATATGATTTGGTATGTCACAATTTTCGCATAGGGATGCACCGATATGAACATTTTGGCCGATACTGATAACCAATATTTGAAAGCCGATAACCAATATATTGGCCAATAAATCTAAATCCAAATTTATAATTTTTGAGAGTCTGATTACAAAAACAAAAGTTTCCCAAGCACACAATTATAATGTTCTCATTATAATTTTATGTAGTCTATATGACAGACTTGCGCTGTACACTGCACTGTATGTTCCTTTTTGAAGTAATTTTAATCATATTTCAAGCAATTCAAAACCATCTGAAGTGTCTCAGCTGAAGGAAATACTCTATTTATCGGCTTTAATATATCGGCCAAATTTTCTTATCTGGCCGATACCGACAACATTAAAAATAAACATATATCGGCCGATACCGATATGGTGACTAATATATCGTGCATCCCTACGATCGCATCATAATCATGTCTTTTTATGCCGATTTTTTGAGTCTTTAGGTCATAATATTGACATTTCATCTTATAAATATGACTCATTCTATAAATATGAGGTTTTATGTCATAATAAAGATTTACGAACACATGTTTATTTTCTTATGAGGCGGAAATAGGCTTCCATGCATTATATCGGTCACTTGCTCTTCAGATATCGGCACTCAGATATGAGTTTGGTATCGGCCGATGATAAACTCCTATCGGTATTTCTGCAGCTCAAAAGGTAAATCGTGGCACTGGCAACAACAAGGTCATGGGTTCGATTCTCAGGAATACATTATCAGATACAATGTAGATCTTAATTTCAATGAAGTGACTCTGGATAAAAGCATCTGTCATATACATAAATGTACATGTAGTGTGACAGCTGTCTCACCTTGTTGAGTGATGGCACCAGCAGTCCTCTCCATTTGGGCGCGTTCTCCTCACTGTAGAAATCATACTGGAAGGGCGCAGCCTGCATGACTGTGTGTGTGTGTGTGTGTGTGTGTGTGTGTGTGTCTCACATCCACCTGATCTCACACACCGGCTCAAAGCATCCAGCCAGAGGAGGAGGAGGAGGAAGAAGAAGAGCACACCTGCCTAATGTGACCATTGCATCCTCCAGACAGTCCGTCAGGCGCGCTGCAGCATGTGTTATCGATCAGATATCGATCAGATGTGTGTATCAGTGCGCGCGCATCTCCTCCGGGCTCCTCTGTTATCGATCAGATATTGATGAGGTATCGATCAGTCTGATCAGTGACTCCAGTCACAGAAAGCATCTGTTTTCAGGTCCCTCGCTGTTTTGATGCTGATGCGCGTGTTTTGAACAGATCTCAGTGTTTTATTGATCCGCGTTCATTCGGGCGGTTCATGAACATGCGCAATAAAACGCCTCCAAAAACTCTCTGCTCTCGGCGCGTTCCGCGTCCCTCGCTCCACAAGCACAACGACAAACACACGAGCATCCGATGAAGCGCCAAAGTCCAAACCGAGAGGAAAAACTGAAGGTAGAAAAGAAAGAGTCTCTCCGCGGTTTGAAAGAGACGAAGCAAAAACACTGAGCGTGTGGTGACGCAATGACGTACGGCGGCGCAGACAAAACTAACGGAGCGCCGATACGCAGATCGCAGATCACTCCCGTCAGCGGGAATGTGGAATATAATAAGCATAAAATAATAAATAAAAACAATATATCATATTTAATAAGTATAATAATATAAAATATGAAATATACATAAAAAACAAAAAGTACACGCTCACTTTATTTACATCTCTACAATTTTGAGAAATAGAGATCGGTTGGATATACAGCTTGGTGTTGTTTTTACAAATAATACTGATTTTTAGTTTGTAAATGTGCTTCATCTCTGGGTTTTTAGAGTGTGATGGCGCAATGACGCACGGAGGCGCAGACAGAACTAACGGAGCGCAGTGACGCAGATCGTAGATCACTCCCGTCACCAGGAAAACAGAAGCACAGTAACACAATAACATTGTGTTACTGCCCAAATATAATACGTATAATATTTTTTTAAATATTAAATATACATTAAAAAACAAAAAGTGCGTGCTCAGTTTGACAGCTTTACGATTTTGAGAAACTGTTTAGATATAAGCTTGATTTTGTTTTCAAAAACAATAGTGTCTTTTATTTATAATTTTGTTTAATCTCTGGCTTTTTTCATCATTTTTTATGGATGATAAACATTTTTACGTCTTTTTAAAAATAAATTAAGGAGGGTTTACTGTTGTTCCACTTCCATAATAATGATTATGTTTACCATCTTACTTGAGAAACCATCGAATGATTTGAAATACATATTCTTGGCTGTGTGACAATATTACTAACGACATTAATATTATTATTTAACAAAAAAAAACAACAAAAAAAAACAAGCATCATCTAAAGCAAAACCTTCAGCGTGAATGTGATCACGTGATGATGAGCAGCTGCGGCGCGCGCCAGTGACGTACACGCGCGGACGACATCTGCGCGTCTGGCGGGAATCTGACAGAGTATCAACAAACCTACGTTTCATTTACATTTATTCTACAATAAAGAGATATATTCTGCCTTATTCTCTTCCATCGGTCGTGTCAGCTTTAGGTGAGAGCGTTTAATACGCTAGTTTTGCTTTTGCAGGTGGAAGCAGCGACAGTAAATGGAGATAAATTATGAAATCGGATGACGAAGAAGTCTAGATGATCATAATTAAAAGAACAGCTCAGTCTTCTGTTCATGTTCTGTTCTGTTGTTTATAGGAGGAGATATGCAGGCGTTTTTGAAAGGAACTTCGTCACAGAGTGTTAAAGCTCAGAAACCTTCATCATCATCATCATCATCAGGTGGAGAGAAGAAGCAGAGAGCAGTGCCCTGGGTGGAGAAATAGTGAGACTTCATCATATATGCACCATATTCATGTCATCTGAGAGTTATTTATCTGTCATATCGGTGAAAGTTCGTTTGTTTATGTTAAAAAACAAAGTGAATCATGCATTTTTGCTCCAAAGTGTGTTCATAATTTACCCCAGATTTCACATGTGCGTGTTTTTGATCTCTTCAGCAGACCAAAGTGTGTGGATGAAGTGGCCTTTCAGGAGGAGGTGGTTGCAGTACTGAAGAAATCTCTAGAGGGCGCTGATGTGCGTGATTCTCCTTCACTACACTGACCTGTTTGTGAAATCTGAATCATCAGAACTCACAAGAACATTTGTGATGAAATTAGTGAACACATCATGTCATTTATTGAGGTCAGAAAAGTTTCACTCTGAGTCAGTAGCTTAATTCCAGAAGAGTCACACTCTTTCCTTTCTATTCCAGTGCTATTACCATAAACTAAAAATACATATTAAAATAAAGTACTTTAATTGAAGCTAGATGAGTGTGAACAAACGTTGATGTTGGCTTGACAAAGCCTTGTCTGAAAGTTTGAAATAACTTAAAGGCCCACTGAAGAGTGTTGGAACGCGCAGCATTATTCAATGTGTTGACGTAATTTCAACTGAAACAGGAAGACAGGCCGATATATCGAACAGCCCTCCCCTTTTTTTTTTTAAATAGCCAATAGCGTTTTGTGTATGTTACAGCTTGCCAGAGCCGTTAGACTCTGTAAAACCTCTAATCTCTAACTGTTTCTCCTCATAATGTCCTTTATATCACTTATATACAGCATTCTGTGCAGAATTCAAATGGGTCTGATACCTTTTGTGGTCTGAGCCGACTTGCGGATATGATCCTCTCTGTGCTCTCGTGTCTCTGGACCGGAGCAGACTGTGCTTGCGTTGCGGCAGTTCATGTGACACTAACGCCAAAACGGACTTAATTCGCATCAAAGCAAAGCATATTTACACTGTCTGAATCGTTCCCTATTCTCTATATAATGCACTATGTATCATTCACCATGTAGAAACTAGTAAATGTGTGAACAAATCAGTGTCCGTGTATAGTGTAGGAGGGGGCGGGACTTCAGATTCTAGACAGCATTTGATTGGACCGAAGATGTGATGAGATTCATTTTTAGCGGAAGTAAGAGACTGTAAGTTTTGAATGCTTATATCTCCTAAATGCAAATTTTGTCATTGTTTTGGAGCACACCAGCTTATTCATAACCTTAAGGTTAACATATTTATACTAAAAGCTAAAAAACTTAAATTTTGATTTCAGGGGGACTTTAAAAGCATATTACTAGCATGTTTTAGCATGTTACTAACATGTTGTTAGTAGGGTTGGGCGATGTCTACCAAATTGGCATTGGACGATGTCTACAGTGAAACATCGCGATGGATGATGACATCGGGGTGGGGGGGGATTTAATTCATTGAAATGAATTAAAAACGCTTGCTCTGCTCTGCTCTGCGCCAGTGGACACATACCGTTAATGTGGTGCACGTTGGGAGAAAGAAAGAAGGCGCACAAAGCTGGAAGGGCTTGAATGAAGCACGTTTAGCTTTAGACAAAACTATAAGGATATAGCGTTGACATATAATTACCACAAACAATCCTGAGTGCTTGTGATGTGATCTGCACCGCTGTTTTAAAGCCCTGCTCACTTCAACTAGAAACAGTAAAATGGTGCTACCATTCTGTCTCGCGGTCCGGATGGAAACGTGCCAGGGTCCGGATGCAGACCGTGAATATTAGTGGTTTAGTTCGAATCACGTGGAATCACGATGCCGGCTCAACATGATTTATCATGTTGCTAGCTTGTTTTAACATGCTGTTAGCGTTACTTAGCACGTTGCTAGCATTAATTAGCATGTTGTTAATACGATTTAGCACATTGGTAGCATGAATTAGCATGCTGCTAGCATGATTTAACACATCGCTTGTATGATGTAACATGTTGTTAGCATGGTTTAGTATGTTGCTAGCATGGTTTCACATGTTAGCAATAACAATGTTAGCTTGATTAGCACGTTTTATCATGTTGCTAACATGTTGTTAGCAATAATTAGCATGTTGTTAGCATGAATTACTATGTTGCTGGCATTATTTAACATGTTAACATGATTTAGAATGTTGTTAGCATGTTTTATCATGCTGTTAGCATTATTTAGCATGTTGTGATTTAACACATTGCTAGCATGAATTAGCATGTTAACAATTTAGCCTGTTAGTAACATGAATTAGCATGTTGTTAACAATTTAGCCTGTTAGTAACATGAATTAGCATGTTTTAACATGTTGATAACATGATTTAACACATTGTTAGCATGACTAGCATGTCGCTAACATGAATTAGCATGTTGTTAGCATTATTAGATGCCAAGGCAAAATTTAAAAGTTGTAGGACTAAAATTATTACAACTGAAAAAAAAATGATTAAAGAGAACTTATATTACTTCAATTAGTTGCCAAAGCAAAATGAATAATTTCTGTTTAAGTTGAAGTACTAAAATGACTAAAACTGAAGTAAAAATTAACAAAAATACTAAAACTTTAAAATGAAAATAAAAACGAAAAACATAAGAAGTAATTAGAAAATAGATTGAATCCTATGACAGTATAATAATGATGTGCTGTTCTTACAGCTGCCCAACCTGCTGTTCTATGGACCTCCTGGAACAGGAAAGACGTCCACCATCCTTGCGGCCGCCAGAGAGCTTTATGGGTAAGAACTCTACCTGTGTTCATGCAGACGTGATGATGCAGATTCAGACACACGTCTGCTCATATGCTGTTGTTGTTTGTGTGCAGACCTGAGCTTTACCGACAGAGAGTTCTGGAGCTCAACGCGTCTGATGAACGAGGGATTCAGGTGGTCCGTGAGAAGGTGAAGAACTTTGCCCAGCTGACGGTGGCCGGCTCGCGAAAAGAGTGAGTTACGCCGCAACTACACACAATGATTTCCTACTGATCTTGTTTTTCTGAATGCAAGCTTTCCCCTCTGAATCCCAGTGGGAAGCCTTGTCCGCCATTTAAGATCATCATCCTGGACGAGGCGGATTCCATGACCAACGCTGCTCAGGCAGCGCTCAGACGCACGATGGAGAAAGAGTCTCGAACCACGCGATTCTGTCTCATCTGCAACTACGTCAGCCGGTCAGTGTGAACTCACAAACACACCATGAGCCTCTTCTACAGCACCGACTCTTAACTCATGCTTGTTTCTTCAGGATTATTGAGCCGTTGACCTCCAGGTGCTCCAAGTTCCGCTTCAAACCGCTGGCCAATGACATTCAACAGGAGCGTCTGCTGGATATCTGTGGGAAGGAGAACCTCAAGTACAGCAAAGATGTAAATGGAGCAGTCTTGTTAATTATTATCCATAAAATAGGGTTGGTTATCACTGTCAGTCATCGCAGTTTGCGCTTCAATCACACATTTAAATACAGTTGTCGATCCAGAAACTGCAGTGTATGATTACACGATTAATCATTAAACGATCACTATCTCATTCCTAAATGACAATGATTCGGCTGTATCTATTAAACCTTTGACAAGTACGATCACAGCGAACATTCAGATCTGCGTTCAGATCCAGAAAGAGCAGTTGTCATGTTTAGGTATGAAACCGCTTCACAAATGGTCTTTTCAACCACACAGCATCATTATTTCTGTCTTATAATGATTAAAATTATCACAGTTCTGATATAAACACTGATGTCTACAGCATGTAGCATGTTTTAACATGTTAGCATTCAACTATCCATTTAAGTGGATTCTGATTAACTTGCTGACTAGCACCTCTGATTGGCCATTGCATTCACGCATTCAACAGAAATGACTGTGACTGGCTACAGTGATCAGTGCTTGTAAAAACTGTAAATAGAAACTTTTGACTGTCAGAGAGCTCAAACAAACACAAACGAGTTTGAAAGCAGCGTCTATCAGCGGGTACCGAATAAACCCAGTACTACAAAAATGTACTGTAGTACTGGTACGTTTGACAACCCTACCATGAAATGTTAATTATTCACCAGTAAGGTTGGGTATCGTTTGCATTTTAATGATTCCGATTCTGCTTATTGATGATCTACTGTTGATGAACAATGTTTATGATGTTTATATCGTACTTGCAAGATTGTAGCATTTCTAAAGAGTGCATCTAGTTCATCTTGCCTGAATCCACTGTCCATTAAACATATTTTACTGGGCTGTAACACTTAAGAAAATTATTTTATTCTGTTGATTCTTTTGAAGAGGTTTTTAACCAAGTAAATCCAAATTTAGTTTTAAGGTTTTTAGGAAAAATTAATCTTAAACATCTTATTTATTTTTTATTTTTTTAACTAAACCTCTCTCTCGAGTGAATATAGCCATAGAAGCTGGCATGGTGTTAAAAAAAGAAAGAAAGAAAGAAAAAGTGTGTATCTGCTGTATGCAGGGGGTAACCGCTATATTTCTGCTACTGTCAGAGGGTGAAATTGCATTTTCATTCAGCTGGTGGATCAAAAAAGAAGCTTAATATAAAAATCTAAACATTTAAGATAAGAAATATAAAATGATATTTTAAATGAATGAATAAATAATCATATTTTAAATGAATATAAATATAAGCATTTGATGTATCCCTTTTTTTTAACAAGGTTTAAAGGCTGAAATGTGAGGTTTAGCATTTGCTAAAGTTTTTTTTTTTCAAAATCTGATTTGTTTGATCTGTAAAGTGGTTTAAATTGTCATTTAATGGTTGCGTGTTACCCTAGACGTTGCTCAGCACCACCTATGTATTAATTTTATTTGTGCAAGTCTTAAAATGCCTTAAATTTTATTTTAAAAACCCTGGAGATCCAATCAATTCCCCATGGACAAAATCAAGCCCCGTCTTACATTTGTTTTTCTTCCAGAAGCCATTTCACTCAGATATACGTCACAATAGAGAAGAAATTTCATGCCGACTTTAAAGCACAAACTCTTTTATCGAGTAAATATTTTAGCGAGTGCGTGTGTGAAATGTTTTGTATGTGTTGAAGGGAATCGAGGCTCTGGTGAAGGTGTCGGACGGAGATCTCAGGAAAGCCATCACGTATCTCCAGAGTGCCGCGAGACTCAACGCTGAGCGGGAAATTACTGAACAAATCATCATCGAGATCGCCGGGGTGAGTGAACGTACCTGATTGAGACACCGATTTTGAATAAACAATCTCAAAACTATACTCTCTTTTCAAGGTGGTTCCACCCAAAGTGATTGAAACGCTCCTCCAGACCTGTTACAGAGGTGCTTTTGAAAAGCTGGAGCTCACTGTGAAGGTGAGACATTTTGCTTCCCAAGTAAATGCATCTTGATTTAAGAATGTTTATATATTTGTTCTGGGAAAACAAGACAAAAATACTGAGGAAGAACATAATTTTTTGCCATGTGTGAATGTTTTCAGCATCAGTTTTCTGCATCCCGGCTGCTCTAAACCATTAAGCTCGTCTTGATTTGTGCAGGATCTGATTGATCAGGGATACGCTGCAAACAGTGTTCTCAACCAGTTACATGACGTCATCATTGAAGAGAAGCTGAGCGATAAACAGAAGTCTGTCATTGCAGAGAAGATGGCCGTAAGTGAACCTTCACCGTTCATGAACCAAGAGAGTTGAAAGTTTTCTTGTTCTGTGAAAATGTGTTGGGTTTTGTTTGAGATCAAATGGTCTGATCTGTGTCTTTCAGGAGGTGGATAAGTGTCTGTCAGACGGCGCAGACGAGTATCTGCAGTTATTGAGTCTCTGTTCTGTCATCATGCAGCAGGCTGCACAGAACACCTGAGCCGACCAATCAGCAGCTTCGTTACACTTCAGCTGACCAATCAGCATTGCGCTAATTTCACATGTGGCTACCCAGATTGTTTTCAACTTTTTGTACATTTGATATATGTAATTAAAACATTTCTTTCCAGTATATGTTGTGGGTTGTTTTTACATTTAATATTTGTGTCGAAACTGGCAGTTATGGTAAGGGGAAGGACATTTCCCAAGCACGCTCAAAGCACTTGACCAATCACAACACACTGCCAATCAGAGCACATTGTGCTTTTCAGAAGGCGGGGCTTCATAGAGACAGGAACTAAACCGAGCGTTACTGACAGACTGGGAAGAGAGGAGCTGCAACAATGGAGAATATGAGGAAAATTAGATGTTTTTGAACATTCAAGAATGCAATAAACTCCTTTATCCAGACAAAATCCTAGTTTACTACAGTTTTTATTTCATTTATATGAATACCATATCAAGTTGTCACAGCAAAGGTTCATTGCATTGTCACACACAACTTGTTTTCAACCTAAAAAGCTGAGTATATCGAGGACATTTAACTTTTGACAGCTGTTTTGTCAGATGCCCTACAGTCTTTCCATCTAAATGAAAAGGTCAGCAGATATAATAATTCAGATCACTCCATGTATATAATGTCTCGTGGTCTGGGCTTCAGCAGATCTAGAACGGTCTGTTTCTGGAGCGTGTGTTGATGAGTCCCAGCACTGAGAAAGCACTTGCTGCAGCCGTCACCAAACTGATGGCGCCTATCGCCCGTGACGCCTGTGAACGCAGACAGAATGTCAATAAATCAGTATGGATGTTCTTACAGAAAAAAAGTACAGTGGCACATACAGTGATGTGCTTCTGACTAATTACCATATTCATCTATCAAGGTATTTACATGGTACTTATCTAACTAGACAACATTTTTGGTCGGAGCACCCATGATGCCTCAAAATGCATCTTCACTAGATTTGAAACATGCCAAAATACCTTATCAGATGCTACTATTGATTGCTAAAATTCAGCAATCCTGAAACTTGTGGTATTTTTGGTTAGTGCACAGAGGTAAAGAATGAGAAACCTGTTCAGACACTCCCTCCCCATAGCGAAGAAGAGTGACAAAGTGTTCACAGTTGCTGCCCAGCAGGTCATATGACACCTCCTGTCCAATGAGGAGCTGAGCCCGCTGAATGATCTCGGAGACGGGCAGGGGCGTGTGATTGTCATCATATTTATTGTTGATCCTGAATGAATCTGCCCCCACAACCTCCTTCAAGAGCTGCATGCGGACCACGGCCTTCCGGCTGAACACAGACTTCACGCTGGACATGGCGGCTGCTTGACCCTCATCTGACGGGAGGAAAACACGTTTAAAGACATCTGAACTCAAATGATTACGTATTTGAACTGCATTAAAAAATTGCATGCATTTGGACACAGTTTTAACATAAATAAACTTAATATGAAGCATAATTGTAAGTCATACATAAATGAAACAGCTCAGATTTCTGTAATAGCACTAATAAACTGAATGTGTTTTAAATACACAGTAAGCAGATTTTTATTTTTAATCATCAATAAATCCAATTTGAATTTTAATTAAATATCGCTTGTTCCACAGCTAGCCATGTTTGCACATTTTGTAACTGGGTTAAAAACAGACCTGAGTTGGGTTGTTTTAACCCAGTGGTTGGGTTGAATGTTTGCTCAGCCTGCTTGGCAGTTTTATTTAACCCAACTATTGTTTAAACATTTCTTTATGGCTGGATTAAAATGAACCCAAAATAGGTTGGAAATTAGAAATCAGATACATAATTACTAGAGGCAACAATAATAATTAAACAATGAATTGCTGGGTTAAAACAAACCAATCGCTGGGTTCAAACAACGCAATCGCTGGGTTAAAACAACTCATTTACTGGGTTAAAACAACTCATTCGCAGGGTTAAAACAACCCAATCGCTGGGTTAAAACAACTCATTCGCAGGGTTAAAACAACCCAATCGCTGGGTTAAAACAACTCATTCGCAGGGTTAAAACAACCCAATCGCTGGGTTAAAACAACTCATTCCCTGGGTTAAAACAACCCAATCACTGGCTTTGTCCATTTTCAGCCCAACTTGGGTTGTTTTTAGAGTGAACTGATTAACAAATTTATGCTGATTTTAAGCAATTTCAATAAATGCATTTTGAAAATTGATTATTTAAATAAATTCAAATAGATGCAAATAGTTAATAATAAACTATGCCATTATAATGACATTTCATTTATGTATGACTGACAAATATGCATCATATTAAGTTTATTAGTTAATTTATGTGCATCTGCGCTGTATACAGGGGGTAACCACTGTATTTCTGCTGTTCCCTAAGTGCCACCTACTGTCAGAAAGTGAAATTGCATTTTCATTCAGCTGGTGGATCAAAAAGCAGCTTAATGTGCATTATATAAAAATCTAAACAATTAAGATAAGATATATAAAGTTATATTTTAAATGAATATAAATATAAGCTGTTGGTAACACTTTCCAATAAGGTCCATTTGACATTGGCTAATAGCATTATGAACAAATGTAATGTTGTTTTAAACTGTTTAATCCAAATGAACTGAGATTTTATATGCAATTCAGATACATAAATCTTAAATTTAGGCCTAAATATTTTTTGACAGTGTAGCTTTGAGCTATTTTTGAGACATGACACTGACCGACAGGAGTGAGGTTGATGATGTATCCATCTCCCAGGTAAAGAGCCCAGTGCTGATAGGCTGGTCTGAAGATCTCGATGAGGTCACCAGGCTGGGGTTCCTCATTAGATTGATAAGTATCAGGTTCACTGGAGGCCATCTGAAGTAATCAAAGAAACTGACAGTCAAAAGAACAGTATATAATGACATACTGTAGAAGTTCACTTTCAGCAATGAAGAATTCTACAGTTTGTATTTTATGCATGCTGTTTCTTTAACAGTAACAGATCATTTGATTAATTATGTTTTCCATTTTCCAAGAAGCTTCTTTAATCCTCAGATTAAAAATAAAATCCGAATAATTACTGTGTGATCCCTCTCCCTAACTATAACTAGCGTCCACACCATCAGAAGACATCGTTCTGTTTATTATTATAAGCGCGCTGCAGTTTTGTCGTCTGTCACTTTAAATGCTCGCGCTCTTTTAAGCAGGACTGATTCTGATTGGCTGTCAATGTTTTTATCGTTCATTAGCTGAAAAAAAAAAAAAAAAAAAAATCAATCTGAAAGTGATTCCAACAATATTGTTTCTCTGTGCATTTATAGTTATAGTTGTGGTGTGAACTCTGCTATTCTTTTTATGTATAACGATTTTTAGGACTATATCTTTATCGTTTTCATTATAGATATCGTCCTTTGTGTGAACGGGCAAAATTTGTTTGTAGGAAAACCGTTGTAATTCATCTCCAACGCGCGTTCACGTAATAACGGCTATTCAAAACACATACGTTGTGGTGTTCGTGTGAAGGCGCGTTGGAGATTAATACTTTGTAAATAAAGTGATAAATTATGCTTCATATGCAAACGAAGCACCCATGTGGCTGTATAAAACTTTAATAGGTTACTTTAATGATGTCTAAACTACATTGAAAATGGAAGTTGAAGGCTATGGAAGGACAGAAATCTTTCAGATTTCATCAAAAAGATCTTCATTTGTGTTCCGAAGATGAACGAAAGTCTTACGGGTTTGGAACGACATGAGGGTGAGTAATAAATTACAGAATTTTCATTTTAATTGTGTCATGTTAGTTTAATGGTTCAAACATTAGTACACAAAACAGTGCACCATGGGTAATTCTGTTGTATTTTAGCTTGCCAGTCGATTTTATACGCTTTCTTGGTTTATAAAAATCATGTATAGTAAACACATTATTTTCCGCAACGCTGTTTAGCTCATTCACACACATTTCTAAGTATTATTTTATTTTATTTTATTTTTTATTTTTTTTTAAATGTGCTTGTTTACTCACATTAACAGTTCTTCTATGTTGATTATCCATCATCCCAAAGCATAATTCTGCACATTCTGAGGGAAAAATAATCCGCTATTTTAAATCTTTGTCCATTTGCGTGAATCATCCTTCATACATAGACTTTAATACTGCTGAAGTGACAGCTGCTCTAGAGGGATCATCAGACAACACTGAAATCAATAAAAATATTACATTTCTGTAAACGCTTCTAAGCATGTAAAGTGAGTTGTGGTGTGAAAACAGCCAGAGAATGCTGGAGTAACACAAGACAATGAAAAGGGTCACAGTTACACAAACACAAATAAACACAGGCTCTTACAACACTCACAATGGCATGCAAATAATAGAGAAACAAGTGGAAAAGTGGCATGAAACTTTTTTATACAGTGTTTATCAAAGATAATCTTGGACAGAAATACAATTCACACTTGTTTAAACTGCATCCTAATCATGTTATTGGACCACTGTCATTCTGTACAACAAATGCATATCATAATAGATTTAATTTTCATCTCAAATATACTTACTTATTAGCAGATTTCATCATCAGATGAATGATTTCAACCCTCCATCGGATATCCGTTTGATTCCAGAGAAAAAAGCCTCAGTATTTCTGTATGTAATGAGAGTCTAATGGACAAGGAGAGATTTCAGAGTTGTTGCTGCTGCTGCTGAATGATCTGAACTCACTGAGCTGCTGCGGTCACTCACGGGTCACACTGTCATTGTGTCAAAGCACCTCTCTTCCCTCAGGAAAGGCATGCTGAAATTGAAGGCAAACATGAAGTTGACTGTGATTTGTGCATTCGATGAATTCATTGTTCCGCACACAGTCTAAGAATAAATTCAAGTCATCTGTTCTGTGGTCTTTCAACACTGACCACAAAAACAAACAACACAAAACATGTTTCTGTTTATGATGTCAATGCAGTTTATTTAGTAAGGGGTAAAGGTCAGCTCATACATTCGCATTCATTTATTTTTTAACCTCAGTGACTTTATTATTACTCTATCACATATTTTTGTAATCTCATAAATGCTATCAAAAACATTATATTTACTAGAGATGCTCCGATATATCGGCCAATAATCGGTATCGGACGATAGTGTGAAAACTTGCTTTTATAGGCCGATATCGATTATTGGCTGATATATCGGTGCATCTCTAGCAAATATAATGTTTTTGATAGTTTAAAAACAGCCGATAGTCAGGGCTGAAATATCCTGTCAATCAAAAGAGGGCCGGAAAATGCACTGCATTTGTGCTTTGTGTAAGAAAATGCTAAGAAACCAGCTTGATGTTCAATATTAATAGTAATGATATTAATTAATAACATTCAGAAAGTTAGGAAATATTATTTTAATCTTCAGAATTTAGTTAATGCGTGTTAATATTAATTAGAGTAATGTGTTTATGTTTATAACTGATACCAACTGATACTGATGAAATGGAGAGAATAAAGTTTTTATTTGCATTTCTTTCAAAATATGATTAATTATAATAAAATTATCATTAAAAGAAGGTATAAAAGGTGTTTGTATTTTTTATAATCTGTTTGTTTTGTGGTGTAGCGCTTTGGACATGAGAAATGTGCGTTATAAATAAAATACTATATTTTAAAGTACTATGGAAGAGAAACGGTTAGAGATTATGAGGAAAAATGGGTTTTACAAGCTCAACGGCTCTGTCCGAGATGTGATCTAGGCGAAACTATTGGCTATTTTGAAAAAAGGGGAGGAGCGTCTAGATATATCCCTCCCTGTCTTCCTGTTTCATTGCGTCAACACAGTTGAATAAAGCTGCAAGGCACTTCAGTGGGCCTTTAAATCAAAGTCAGATTTTACCAGAAGCGCCTTTGAAATGAAGTTAACTCACTCTCCAGCAGGTGTCAGCAGTGACAGTGCGCATGTCTGGGCCTCTTCTACTCTAAACGTTTCATTGCGTGGCGCCGTTTATAAAATGACAACAAAAATCTTCGCTTCTATTTAGCTTGTTAGAGCCAAATATCTCAGTCAGTTTGTGTATGTCAAACAAATGAATGTGCCAGGCAGAAATACTCGATCTCGCGACACAAGCCAATCTCTGTTCAACTTGCATGCCATTCTCGCGAGAGTAGAGGATTGTTTCGATGGATGAGGGTGAGTCCCCTCATTCTCGCGAGACTCTCCCGTGTGTTCAATGCCCCCGTTTGTGATTCTCGCGAGAGTGTGAGCGGAAGATGGCAGATGGCTCTTCCTCGTAGGGTGTGTGAGTGTGTGTCGTTTGTTTACCGTTAGATGCGTCGCTCCGGTGCGTGTTTCATTCCCGTCCGTCTCCGTTGAGTCACCGGACAGTGTTCATGTTGTGCGGGCTGCTGTTTTCCACCGCTCATCTGTGTAAATATGACGGGAGAGAAGATCCGCTCGGTGCGCAAAGAGCGCAAGGCGGGTTTGGATCTGCTGGAGCCGGACGAGGAACCGGCGGCCACCGGGCCGATCAAAGCCAACCGAGGCAGCAAGATCTTCAGCGGCAGCAACCACAAGATCATCCGCTCCAGCTCGCAGCAGAACCAGAACCATGGCGACACTGACAGCGCGTATCCCGTGCATGAGTGTGTGTTCAGGGGAGACGTGCGGAGGCTGTCATCGCTCATCCGAACACAGAATATCGCGCAGAAAGACGTGCACGGTGAGACGTGACCTACAGCCACAATAATCCACAGTCATCTAGAACTGCTATTATTCAGTTAAAATAATCCAGAATCATGCTGACTTAGAACTATAACACATCAAAAACGTGGTGAACGTAAACCGTAATAATTCAGAACCATGATGATCTAGAACTGTTATTATTTAGAGTCATAATTTTCATGCTGATCTAGAACCTCAGTGACTCAGAAACATAGGGATTGAGAACCATAATAATCCATAACCATGATGATCTAGAACTGTTATTATTTAGAGTCATAATTTTCATGCTGATCTAGAACCTCAATGTCTCAGAAACATAGAGATTGAGAACCATAATAATCCATAACCATGATGATCTAGAGCTGTTATTATTCAGAGACATAAGGATCATCCAGATCTGGTACTATAATGCATCAAAACATGGCAATTGAGAATCATAATAATTCAGAACCATTATGATCTAGAACTGTTATTATTCAGTCATAATGATCATGCTGATCTAGAACTATAATGCATCAAAAACGTGTTCGAGAATCATAATAATTCAGAACCATAATGATCTAGAACTGTTATTATTCAGTCATAATGATCATGCTGATCTAGAACTATAATGCATCAAAAACATGGCGACCAAGAATCATAATAATCCACAGTGATCTAGAACTGTTATAATTCAGAGTCATAATGATCATGCTGATCTAGAACTATAATGCATCAAAAACATGGCGACCAAGAATCATAATAATCCACAGTGATCTAGAACTGCTATTATTCAGTCATAATGATCATGCTGATCTAGAACAGTAATGCCACAAAAACGTGTTCGAGAATCATAATTCAGAACCATAATGATCTAGAACTGTTATTATTCAGTCATAATGATCATGCTGATCTAGAACAGTAATGCCACAAAAACATGTTGATTGAGAACCATACTAATCCACAGTGACCTAGAACCGTTATTATTCAGTCATAATGATCATGCTGATCTAGAACAGTAATGCATTAAAAACATGTCAATCAAGAACCATCATAATCCATAACCATGATGATCTAGAACCGGTATTATTCAGTCATGATGATCATGCTGATCTAGAACAGTAATGCATCAAAAACATAGTGACCGAGAACCGTAATTATCCACAGTGATCTAGAACTGCTATTATTCAGTCATAATAATTCAAAACCATGATGATCTAGAACTGCCTGTTATTATTCATTTATAAGGATCATGCCGATCTGAAACACTAATGCCACAAAAACATGTTGATCGAGAATCATAATAATTCATTACCATGATGATCTAGAACTGTTATTATTCAATCATAATGATCATGCTGATCTAGAACAGTAATGCCACAAAACATGGTGTTCGAAAGTCATAATAATCCATAAACATGATGATCATTATTCAGTCATAATGGTCACAAAAACATGGTGAACGAGAACTGTAATAATCTACAGTGATCTAGAACTGCTATTATTCAGTCATAATAATCCAGAATCATGCTGATCTAGAACCTCAATGACTCAGAAACATTGTGATCGAGAACCATAATAATCCAGAACTGTAATGATCTAGAGCTGTTGTTATTCAGAGTCATAATGATCATGTAGATCTAGAACTTTACTGACTCAAAAACACGTAGATCGAGAACCTTAATAATTCATAACCTTAATGATCTAGAACTGTTATTATTCAGTCAATGATCATGCTGATCTAGAACAGTAATGCCACACAGTTCTAGATCATCACGGTTTTAGATTATTACGGTTCTCGATCACCATGTTTCTGAGTCATTGAGGTTCTAGATCAGCAACATGTTGATCGAGAACCATAATAACCCAGAAACATGATGATCTAGAACTGTTATTATTTAGTCATAATGATTATGCTGATCTAGAACAGTAATGCCACAAAAACATGTTGATCGAAAACCATAATAATCCATAACCATGATGACCTAGAGCTGTTGTTATTCAGAGTCATAATGATCATGCTGATCTAGAACTATAAAGCATCAAAAACATGGTGACCGAGAACCGTAATAATCCACAGTGATCTAGAACTGCTATTTTTTCAGTCAAAATAATCCAGAATCATGCTGATCTAGAACCTCAGTGCCACAAAAACACGTTGATCGAGGACCATACTAATCCACAGTGATCTAGAACTGTTATAATTCAGAGTCATAATGATCATGCTGATCTAGAACTATAAAGCATCAAAAACATGGTGACCAAGAACCGTAATAATCCACAGTGATCTAGAACTGCTATTTTTTCAGTCAAAATAATCCAGAATCATGCTGATCTAGAACCTCAGTGCCACAAAAACACGTTGATCGAGGACCATACTAATCCACAGTGATCTAGAACGGTTATAATTCAGAGTCATAATGATCATGCTGATCTAGAACTATAAAGCATCAAAAACATGGTGACCAAGAACTGTAATAATCCACAGTGATCTAGAACTGCTATTTTTTCAGTCAAAATAATCCAGAATCATGCTGATCTAGAACCTCAGTGCCACAAAAACACGTTGATCGAGGACCATACTAATCCACAGTGATCTAGAACTGTTATAATTCAGAGTCATAATGATCATGCTGATCTAGAACTATAAAGCATCAAAAACATGGTGACCGAGAACCATAATAATCCACAGTGATCTAGAACTGCTATTTTTTCAGTCAAAATAATCCAGAATCATGCTGATCTAGAACCTCAGTGCCACAAAAACACGTTGATCGAGAACCATACTAATCCACAGTGATCTAGAACGGTTATAATTCAGAGTCATAATGATCATGCTGATCTAGAACTATAAAGCATCAAAAACATGGTGACCAAGAACCGTAATAATCCACAGTGATCTAGAACTGCTATTTTTTCAGTCAAAATAATCCAGAATCATGCTGATCTAGAACCTCAGTGCCACAAAAACACGTTGATCGAGGACCATACTAATCCACAGTGATCTAGAACTGTTATAATACAGAGTCATAATGATCATGCTGATCTAGAACTTTACTGACTCAAAAACCTGGTGGTCAAGGAACAAAAACACACAGTTTTATCTGATGTAATTTCCTTCTGAATGATTGATCGGTTAGTGAATGCTATTGTCTGTCTTGCAGGAAACACGCCTCTTCATCTGGCTGTTATGATGGGTCATAAAGGTGAGTCACGCAGATCTAGTACAGCTCAATGTTTGTTTGGGTGTTTCCCAGCATGCAGTGCAGCATTTTGATATTAAATATGATGCCTCTGTCACAACAGACCAGTTGATGATCGTCCACCCCAGTGGGGTAAAAACAATTATGTATGAAATCACACACGTCTCAATGGGTGTCTCTCATATGTTGTTGTTGTTTTTAACTACTAGAAATTGTCCTTGTCATTAGATTAGAACTGTGCTATTCTTCAGACTTGTCACGTGTTTAGCGCAGGTTTTGATCTCTGGCGAACATGAGAATTATGATGTTGTTATAGCCACATATGCCCTGAAATATCCAGCTGAATTTGACTTGTACTTCGTGAAGTTTTGATGTAGCTCTGTTCTCTTTAAAGAATGCTGAATCCATCAGAGTGCGTTTTTTGTCTGAGCGTGTGGCTTATGAACGCAGGCCGTTATGAAATATTAATGCACGGCTCCCCTGTGAGTGGACGACTGTACACTCTAATTTCATTAATATACTACAAGCTTATTAATAATTTAAGCAGGTTTTTCTCAACGATGTAACTGAAAAGGAAGGCCTTGCTCGTTGATTTAGTGACAGTTGCTGTAAATGTACTGTCTGTCGCTCCACAGTGAATGCGGTCAGTGTCAGCTAGCCGTCACATACACAGAGCCAGAGACAGGGTTTGTTCTGTCCTGCTCCAGTGGTTCTGTTAGTGTCCACTCTCATGCTGAAAATAAGATGACAGAACGTCTGTCTCGTTTGCCTGGACTATAGTAGCATTGCAAGTGTCCGCTCACATGTCTGTTGCAGAAATTTTGACAAATTTTTTATAGTCGAAGTAGATCTAAATTTACATTTATTTATATTTACATTTATGCATTTAGCACAGGGGTTTTCAATCTTTTATTTATTTTAATCAAATTTATTTATTTAAATCATGTTTTTATTTATTTACCCCAAATTGTATTTATTTTTAATCAAATTTATTCATTTTAATCAAATTAATTAATGTATTATTTATTTAAATCATTTATGTATTTAAATTTTAAATCAAATGTATTTATTTTAATCACGTTTTATTTATTTTAATCAAATATGTGTTTAAATAATTTTTTTAAATCAAATTTATTCATTTATTATTCATTTAAATCAGTTTTTAAATCAGTTAAAATACCGAACATTTTCTACAAAATTTTTTATTTTAATCATTTTTTTTGTCATTCTATTCTTTTCCACTCATTACTGTACTGTTAGATGTATTTTTTATTTATTTTAATCAAATGTTTTTTATTTATTTTTTAAGTTGTTTGTTTTTGTTACATGAAATTCATGAATGTATTTGTTTAAAAATAATTGTTTATTTTTTCAATTAAAACAATTGATATTTTAATCAGTTTTGTTTGTTAGTTAGTTAGCTGTGATTGTAAATTTGATTATTTACTGAGTCAGTACATAGAGCAGTAGAACCAACCCCTTCTGATCAGATATTCACATCATGATTCTCTTCATTGACCCAAAGACTTTATGCTTGAATTTCAAAACCTTGTTCTGCTGTGCATGAGCAGAAATGTGTTGAACTGAATGTGCTAAGCATTTCTAGCAGAGAGAGAAGGACATTGTTCAGCACTAACAGAGCAGCGTGTGTGGCTCTTCGTGTGCGGTCAGTTGTAGAAGGTCACAAAACACTTTGGCACTGACACAAACCTGCTGCCCGTCAGTGTGTTTCTCAGTCCAGCGTACAGTGAGCCAGAGCGGGCTGAGAATGAAGAGGTTCATGCATCACAAAGAACTGACGCTGCTCACAATGACATACTGATGGTGTGTATGTGTGTGTAAATATGCACGGTATGTGAGTTTCCTGTACGCATGAAAACCCAAGGGACCGATGACATGTGCAGACTTGACCTTCCATTTCCAGTTGAACCAGAATTTTCTTTTACATTTATGCATTACGGCAAACGCTTTTTTCTAAAGCAGCTCCAGTGAATTGAAGTTATACAAGATATTAATCTCTGGACTTGCTGAATTTAACCTGGCTGCATGATCATGTGACGACTATATAGCGTACTACTGTTTGAGATGTTGTTTTAGTCAGCAGTATATAGTGCATAGTGTGCTGATATTTTATCCGTACTGGCTCTAGACGTCGTCCACCCTCACGTTTGACTCTCGGATGAGAGGTGGAGATCTGAACACTAAAATTAAAACCGTTCCTTTGTGGCCGCAGCAGAAGAGAGATGTTAAATTAAGCTGCTGCACCTCCTTTTATGTTTAAATTGGGATCTTGGCGTCATTTCAGTGGCACGGTTCCCTTTTTGTAACTCGTGCATTGACTGCTTTGATTTCACTGTTGGGGAAAAGTTTTCTGGTGTGTTTCACATGACTTAAATACGATTTTGACTGTAATACAAAATAATGTGTTATTTTTTTGTAAAGAAAGATGCATAAACACAACATTTGACAGACAGAATCTCTTGAACAGTGAATATACAATTAAAAGCAAGTATAACATCAGTTACATCAAATCAAATACTAGTAATAAAAAGGAAAAGAAAGAATAAAGTTAATTTGCATCTGTTATCAGTTAACAGCATCATTCAAGGCTTTACAATAATTTAAAGTGAAATCAAATGTTCAGTATCTGAGCAGAACTTTAGTTTTTTCTAAACAGTGTTGTTTCTCTCTCTTCTTCAGAATGTGCCCATCTCTTGCTGGCCCATAATGCACCAGTGAAGGTGAAAAACGCTCAGGGATGGAGTCCACTCGCAGAGGCCATCAGCTACGGAGACCGACAGATGAGTATGTCGCTTTCTTTGTTGTTTTATTGAGCAACGGTTATAGTTTTTGTTAATATTTTGAATTATATATATGTATTTTTTTAATATTTTCTGTTTTCATTTTAAAGTTTTAATAATTTTGTTGTGTTTTTGTCTTTTTATCAAGTTTCAGTTTTAGTTGTTTTAGTACTTTAACTTAAACTAAACAAAAATGAGAAATTATGCTTTGGCAACCATCTGAAACATTAAGATTTTTTTTCATATTTTATTTAATTTAAGTTAATGTTGTTGTTTTTTTTTAAGTAATGAACTCTTTTATGGTTTTGATTAAATAATAGAAGTTAGAGCTGCACAATTCTGGATAAATCGAAAATCACGATTTTTTTTTGTTTCAAATAGATATCACGATTCTCCCATGATTCCGAATAGACGACTAAACAAATTATGTAATTTATTAGAGGTTCTGACAAAATGTTAATTGTTGCAGTCTATTTAAAACATTTTTTAATTCATTTGAATTATTATTTTTTTAATCGGATTGAGTGAATGATTCAATGACTCACTCATATTCATTACTGGATGAATCAGTGTTTCTGAATGAATCTTTTGAATGAATGAACGAATCTCTTGAATGAACGATTGAATGTCGTCACTTGTCGCCACCTACTGGTGTAACAATGTAATTGCTTTATTTGAAGCATCAAGTTACTTTTAAATGGTGATTTACTCTATTTTGATCACTACCGTAGACATCAGTGTTTATATCCGAACTATAAACTTTTATTCCAGTACTTCTGTGATAATATGAATTATTGTAAGGCAGAAATAATGATACTATGTTTGTTTTTGAAGCTGTTTCATACCTAAACATGACAACTGCTCTCTCTGGATCAGAATTCAGATCTGAATGCTCGCTGTGATCGTACTTGTCAAAGGTTTAATAGACAGAGGTGAATCATTGTCATTTCAGAATAAGATTGCGTGGTTGTTTGAATCAAATCGTGATCTATTACCGATTAATCATGCAGCCTTAGTAGAAGCTTTGCAGGCTTTTGCCTAAATCTCAAAGTGCGACATCAGTTTAAGGTTAGTCTCATTCGTAGATAGCCATTAAAAATCACAAGCCCTAATCTGACTTTATTGTGACTGATGTCATTTCAGTTTATATCAGTTCATCAGGAAACACTTTGGCTGACTCCTGGATGAGCACAACCGTACACTTTCCTCCAAGGCTTTTGTCTTATTTCTGATATACCCGCAACTAAACGCTCTGTGTTTTTGGTCGTTTTGAATGTCAGTCACATGGTCTCTTCCTGTCTGAGTGGGTGGTTCTTGGCCAGAATAAGCTGCAGACTTTATAATAGTCTGGTCTGTAATGACTGGTCTCAGATCAGCTGGAGTTTTTCTGTGTTCAGATGGAGAGGGAAATTCCTCATGGAGCAACTTGGCTTTGTGTGCTGATGAAAAGAGCTTCATTAGGACAAGCTCGTGTGTGTGTGTGTGTGTGTAATCAGGCCATGTGTCGTCTGCTCTGAGCTCTTCCATTAAGGATAGCTAGAGTCCAAATCAAATGAATGTCTTTTGTTGTGGTGAATTAAAGCGGGTCGGTGTCTGTCAGATTAAATCTCACTCTGGATTACGTTACACCGTCAGCTCTAATTCACTTAAAAAGCCTTTTCAGCCTAGAGTGAGTATTAATGTGTGTGTTTATCAGCGGCCGTAGCGAAGCTCTCAGTCATGACGGATGAGTAAATGAAGAGCTCGATCAGCTAACAAGTTTTCATGTGCGAGTAGCTGCTCACACTTTACATATAACTCATTTGCATTTAACTGTGTGTCTGTTAGAAATGCAAAATATTCGGTTCACATGGGTGAATACTTCACACACTGATCTCACATAAATATTAGGGTGTAATCAGTGCAATCCACTAACCATTCAGAAACGTCTAAAAGTTGTAACTTCTTCCTGAGTCTCTCCATCAGTGTCGACTCCGGTTTGAACAATGTAAGGCTGAACACTTTCGTCATGTTGGCTGCGTGAGATTCTCCAGCTTTGTTGTTGTTGATTAACCGAAGTGCGAGCTGTTAAAGCTCCGCCCTCTTCTGGAAAGGGGGCCGGGAGCAGCAGCTCATTTGCATTTAAAGGGACACACACAAAAACGGTGTGTTTTTGCTCACACACAAATAGGGGCAAATTTGACAAGCTATAATAAATAATAAACTATATATATTATATATAATAAATGATCTGTAGGGTATTTTGAGCTGAAACTTCACAGACACATTCTGGAGACACCAGAGACTTATATTACATCTTGTGAAAGGGGCATAATAGATCAGCTTTAATGGTTTAACTTAATCAAAAAATCAGTTGAATTCTTTAAACTTCAACATTTTAATAATTTATAAAAAAATAAATAAAAAAATTACCAATAATAGTGTATATGATTTTTTTTTTTTTTTAATTGTTTTCTAATTATTTTTTTTTTTGGATTATATTTTAATGGTTTAACTAGATATTAATAATCAAAAAGCATGCCTAATTGATTGAATTAAACTTTAACAATTTAATAATTTAACAATAATAGTACACTATATTAAATATTTAATTTTTTCAATGTTTCTGGATTCTGTTTTTTATTATTTTGTTTTATGATGGTGCTAATCAAATGAATACTTAAAACTTAAACAATTTAATTAATCTTTTAAAATGAGTTTTACTGTTTAAATTAAAACATGGATAAAATGTTTTAATATTTTTAAATAATGTTTTTAATAAACTATTATATTATTGTTATAATAAGAAGTACATTATACTACACAATATAGCCTATTTCTGTCACAATTTCTTCAAGCTAAACCAAACTTTTATTTTGGCGGGCTGCAGTGAAGAGCTGTGAGTTTGTGTGTGTATCTGATGGTTTCTGATGGAATGACTCTCAGAGCAGCTCTAGAGATGAAGTTCAAGTAACATGCCGTGTTTTACAGTAAATTCCATTTATATGACTGGATTCTGTGATTCAGTCCGTTTGAGTTCTGCTTCTTCAGATTGCTTTATTAGCGTGACACACATTATCACTCCCTGATCTTCATCTTTCTACTTGTATTGTGTTGCAGAAGCGGCCAACTGGTGATTAACTGTGCTATTGACTCAACAAAGCCTGTCTTTACTCTCATTACATGTGACGCTGCCTCAGATGTTGTGCGCTTTCTCAGAAGGCCACAGAATTTTGTGTAATTTTGGAGTTATTAATTTCTCTGTGAAGACGATGATGAATCAGTGATGGTGGGTGGAGATGATGATGATGATGGTGGTGATGCATGCTATGATGTTTGATTTGAACTCTCAGTATATACATGTTTGACTTGTGAATGTGTTTTAGTTATCTATATGTGATTATTACTGTACTATAAACTAGACATATTAAAATATTAAATCTAATCAGTCCTACAGTAATCAGTACGTTTGTTGCTGCACTTTTTTCCTCTGTTTCCTCCAGTCCAAGTGTTTCATTCAGAGGAATGAGCCACATCGAGTGACATCATCACAGGGTCAGCCAATCACAGTGCTTTATCTTGGGCTTTGGAATGTGGTGATTCATTTGGCACAAGGAGACGCTCATTAGGAAACCCCTCGTTAGAGAGCTGCTCATTAACACACAGCGCTCGTTATGGCGTGATTCCCGCTGTTGTGACGTTGATGCTGGTTTATTTCAGTCGTGTTGTTGTTTGTTTCTGTCTCAGTGTGTGTGTTGATGATCGATCTCACACACACACACACACACAGTGTTTCCATTTTAGACTCTGGTAACCAATGGAAACGTCAGCCTGATTTCCTGTGAAGCCGACGTGTGTTTTTGGAGGTCAGGTGATGTTAGGTCTCTCTCAAAGATCCTATCATCATCATCATCATCATCATCATCTTCAGGAGATTTTCTCTGTGACTGTTTTTGTGAAAAGCTCTATATGGAAATAATTGAAGTTGCCTACTAAAGGATATTAAGCTTTGATTTACATAGTCAACCGCTATTAAATAAACGTAAACATTTTAATATCACCGTCTCATGCGTATTACGTATATAAATAGCTGGATCGGTCTCAAATCACAAGATCCAATCTTATTGGCTGGCTTTACAGTCTCTTCCTGTCTGAGTGGGCGGTTCCTGGCCAGAATTAGGAGTGATTTAGAATTTTTAATTGTTTAGTTTTATTTATTCATTATTTTATTTAAATTATTATTATTTGTTTTATTATTGTTATTTATTATTTAATTATTTTTTGTTTATTACTGTTATTTTTATTTAATTCATTTCAGGTGACCTGATTAATTATTATTTAATGTTTTGTTTATTATTGTTATTTTTATTTTATTATTTTCAGGTGGTGGTGTTTCATTTTTTTGTTTAGTTTTTTTGTTTATTGTTATTTGTATTTATCATTTTATTTTTTTTATTATTAATTCTTTGTTTATTGTTGTTATGTTTATTTATTATTTAATTATTTCCATTATTTATTTATTTTTACAGTTCTTTTTATTTAATTCATTTCAGTTGTCTTGGTTTATTGTTTTTAAAATTGTTGTTTTTATTTATTTACCTATTTTTAGGTGTCTTGATGTATTGTTAAAATTATTATTTTTGTTTATTATCATTTTTATTTATTATTTATTTATTTTCAGGTCTTGATTCACTATTTTTTTTAATTATTATAATTTTTTTAAATTCTTATTTTTATTGAGTATTTAATTATTTTCAAGTGTCTTGATTTATTATTTTTAAATTATTATTTTAATTATTATGTTTATTTATTATTTAATTATTTCCATTATTATTTTTATTTAATTCATTTCAGTTGTCTTGGTTTATTGTTTTTAAAATTGTTGTTTTTATTTATTTACCTATTTTTAGGTGTCTTGATGTATTGTTAAAATTATTATTTTTGTTTATTATCATTTTTATTTATTATTTATTTATTTTCAGGTCTTGATTCACTATTTTTTTAAATTATTATAATTTTTTTTAATTCTTATTTTTATTGAGTATTTAATTATTTTCAGGTGTCTTGATTCATTATTTTTAAATTCTTATTTTTATTTAGTATTTAATTATTTCCAGGTGTCTTGACTCAGTTTTACAATTCTTTTTTGTTTATTATTGTTATTTTTATTTATGTAATTATTTTCAGGTGTTGATCGTGTGTGTTTGTTGTGTTGCAGTCACGGCTCTGCTGCGGAAGCTGAAGCAACAGTCACGAGAGAGCGTGGAGGACAAGAGACCCCGTCTGCTGAAAGCACTGAAAGAGGTAAAGAAGCACACGTTTCACTGCAGGCCTTCTGAACACACATGATAGAGTCCCTGCGTGATGATTGGGGCCTGTGGAAGTTTGAGGGAGACGGATCCCTCTGGGAATGTTCTGCAGACAGGAAATGACCTACAGGATAGAAGACACTCAGTGTCAGTTTTGTGTTGCTCAGGACGCTCTAAAGTCTCAACTCTTTTATTTACCGGCTCAAAAAATTATTTTTTACAGTGCGAAACACTCAGAATGAATAGAAATCTGAATGAAGACCTCATTTTCATCTACAAACACACATGATGTGCTGACAAAAAATCCCAAAGCTCATCCTAATTCGACAGCTGACGCTCATTTACATCAGGGATTTATAATCTGGATATCCTCATGTTTGTCTGACTCCATACAGCTCCTGTATTTGTGTACATGCATATTATTTCTCAAGCTCTCACTATTACTGTAACTGAGTGATGTCTGTTTAATTTTCATGTTGTTCTGTAGCTTGGAGATTTTTATCTGGAGCTTCACTGGGATTTCCAGAGCTGGGGTGAGTTGATTTATTTGTGTTTTCAGTCGTTAGAGCCGCTCACGTCCTGCAGAAACAAACCGTATCTTTATCGTGAGGCTGTTAGTCGATTCTGTCAGGATGAGCCACAGGACGGAGCTCAGCATGTGTGTGATGGCAGACGGGAGGGATTGTGTATGGCACTGATGTCATCTATATGGGCGTGGCCTTCATGTCAAACACTGACACTCCCCCTACCGGACAGACACTGTCACTGCGGTCCTGATGACGCTCAATCTCAGCACTGGACGCTCTGCAGAACTTGGAGGACATTGAAGATTTAGTATATTTTCATGATAATCAAGAATTTATCATTATTGTAGTACATTTTTATATTTATTTATTTTTTATGTATTTTTTATATCCATTAACTATTAATATAATATTATATAATAAAAATACAAATATATATATATATAAATTAATTATAATTTAATATAAATTTATTTATAATATATATATATATATATATATATATATTTATTTATTTATTTATTTATTTTTTTATCCATTAACAATAAATGTAATAAAATATATATATATATATATATATATATATATATACAGTGGGTACGGAAAGTATTCAGACCCCCTTAAATTCTTCACTCTTTGTTATTTTGCAGCCATTTGCTAAAATCATTTAAGTTCATTTTTTTTCCTCATTAATGTACACACAGCACCCCATATTGACAGAAAAACACAGAATTGTTGACATTTTTGCAGATTTATTAAAAAAGAAAAACTGAAATATCACATGGTCCTAAGTATTCAGACCCTTTGCTCAGTATTTAGTAGAAGCACCCTTTTGATCTAATACAGCCATGAGTCTTTTTGGGAAAGATGCAACAAGTTTTTCACACCTGAATTTGGGGATCCTCTGCCATTCCTCCTTGCAGATCCTCTCCAGTTCTGTCAGGTTGGATGGTAAACGTTGGTGGACAGCCATTTTTAGGTCTTTCCAGAGATGCTCAATTGGGTTTAAGTCAGGGCTCTGGCTGGGCCATTCAAGAACAGTCACGGAGTTGTTGTGAAGCCACTCCTTCGTTATTTTAGCTGTGTGCTTAGGGTCATTGTCTTGTTGGAAGGTAAACCTTCGGCCCAGTCTGAGGTCCTGAGCACTCTGGAGAAGGTTTTCGTCCAGGATATCCCTGTACTTGGCTGCATTCATCTTTCCTTCGATTGCAACCAGTCGTCCTGTCCCTGCAGCTGAAAAACACCCCCACAGCATGATGCTGCCACCACCATGCTTCACTGTTGGGACTGTATTGGACAGGTGATGAGCAGTGCCTGGTTTTCTCCACACATACCGCTTAGAATTAAGGCCAAAAAGTTCTATCTTGGTCTCATCAGACCAGAGAATCTTATTTCTCAGCATCTTGGAGTCCTTCAGGTGTTTTTTAGCAAACTCCATGCGGGCTTTCATGTGTCTTGCACTGAGGAGAGGCTTCCGTCGGGCCACTCTGCCATAAAGCCCCGACTGGTGGAGGGCTGCAGTGATGGTTGACTTTCTACAACTTTCTCCCATCTCCCGACTGCATCTCTGGAGCTCAGCCACAGTGATCTTTGGGTTCTTCTTTACCTCTCTCACCAAGGCTCTTCTCCCCCGATAGCTCAGTTTGGCCGGACGGCCAGCTCTAGGAAGGGTTCTGGTCATCCCAAACGTCTTCCATTTAAGGATTATGGAGGCCACTGTGCTCTTAGGAACCTTAAGTGCAGCAGAAATTTTTTTGTAACCTTGGCCAGATCTGTTGCCACAATTCTGTCTCTGAGCTCTTCAGGCAGTTCCTTTGACCTCATGATTCTCATTTGCTCTGACATGCACTGTGAGCTGTAAGGTCTTATATAGACAGGTGTGTGGCTTTCCTAATCAAGTCCAATCAGTATAATCAAACACAGCTGGACTCAAATGAAGGTATAGAACCATCTCAAGGATGATCAGAAGAAATGGACAGCACCTGAGTTAAATATATGAGTGTCACAGCAAAGGGTCTGAATACTTAGGACCATGTGATTTTTCAGTTTTTCTTTTTTAATAAATCTGCAAAAATGTCAACAATTCTGTGTTTTTCTGTCAATATGGGGTGCTATGTGTACATTACTGAGGAAAAAAAATGAACTTAAATGATTTTAGCAAATGGCTGCAATTTAACAAAGAGTGAAAAATTTAAGGGGGTCTGAATACTTTCCGTACCCACTGTATATTAAAATGTATATATCAGGCATTACATTTAATACAGCAAATACACACAGTAAACAGTTACTTTACAAATATTTCAGTGTTATTTTAAAATCATTTATACTA
Organism: Elopichthys bambusa; assembly: GCA_037101425.1. Classification (NCBI taxonomy): domain Eukaryota; kingdom Metazoa; phylum Chordata; class Actinopteri; order Cypriniformes; family Xenocyprididae; genus Elopichthys; species Elopichthys bambusa. The sequence goes on along the minus strand of CM074452.1, from coordinate 26,315,618 downwards.
CAGTTTTTGTTAATATTTTAAATTATATTTTACTTTTATGTTTAGTTTTTAATAATTTGTTTGAGTTTTAGTTTATTTAATATTGCATTTATATATATATATATATATATATATATATATATATATATATATATATATATATATATATATATATATATAAACCGCGCATTAAATTTACAGTACAGCAAATACAAAAATATAATGTACAAATATTTCACAGTGTTATTTTAGTATCATTAATATACTATTAGAGTTTTTGTTAAAATTTTGAATTATATTCTATTTTTATATTCATTAGTTTTAGTTTATTTATTTTCATTATTTTGTACTCCAAGTTAAACTAAATGAAATGTTATCATTTATTTTATTTTAGTTAACGTTTATTTTATTTCAAATATTGAAAATATATTTTTATGGTTTTATTTTAAGTTTTAGTTAACGATAATAATCCTGGCTTGGAATTGTGCCTTACTGTCACGAAAATAATCTGGGTTTAGAAATATGCCCCGGTCGTGTTTGGGTTTCACGAGGCTCTCTCGGTTTCCTCTGAAGCGTTAAATCAAACCAATGAATATGACTGAAGTCATGACTCAATGCTCAGTCGAATAACATGTTGAATATGTATTTTGCTGCAGATGTGTGTTAAGTTGTTCGTTTTCTTCTCCTCAGTGCCTTTACTTTCACGGATTTTGCCCTCAGATGCCTGCAAGATCTACAAACAGGGTATCAACATCCGGTACGTTTCCTCTCGGTCTGTCAGGCTCCAGATGAGTCAGCGTGAGATTCAGCAAGTCGAATGAAACCTGCTATTAATATGCAGCTCTGCCCACCCACAGCTAATTAATAAGAGTGTTTAACTGTCACAGCTGATCGTTAGTTTGACAGGAAACAGTCACTAGTTTCTGTAATGTTCACTCAAGTAAAGACCAGGGAATTATAGCAAAACTAAAACTTTGATTTTGAAGAGTTTGATGACATGTTTCTGTTGTGTTATGAGTCTGTGTGTTTGTGCTCTAGTTTGGACACTACACTGATTGATTTCACGGATATGAAGTGCCAGCGAGGAGACCTGAGCTTCATCTTCTGCGGTGACGCCGCACCCTCCGAGTCCTTCGTGGTTCTAGACAACGAGCAGAAGGTCTACCAGCGGATTCATCATGAGGCACGTTCTTCATTACAACTGCGCTTGGTACGGATATCACGCGTGTTCCTGTGTAACGTTTGTGATGTTTCAGGAGTCCGAGATGGAGACTGAGGAGGAGGTGGACATCCTCATGAGCAGCGACATTTACTCCGCCACCCTCTCCACCAAATCCATCACCTTCTCACGGGCGCAGACGGGCTGGCTCTTCAGAGAGGACAAAACGGTCAGTGTCACTGCTGCAAAATCAGGGTTATTATAGTGAACTGTAACTATAAGGACCCATCACATTTTTTGTTGCTTGAAATAAAGTCGGCATGAAAGGGAAGTTGCGCTCGTCTTTTCTTCCTTATTGTGACGTATATCTGAGTGAAACTGCTTCTCAAACAAGAACAAATGTAGGGCGGGGCTTGATTTTGTCCGTGGGGAATTGGTTGGATGGTTGTGGTTTGCTATTGGTGGATCTCATGTGAGTGACAGGTTGCCCCGCCCTCGTCATCAGAGAACAGATGCTGCAAGACGAAGTTATTCTGATTCAAGATTATGAAGAACATGAATTTAAAACAATACCGATAAATTATTTATAATAAACACTAAACTATTCCATAAAAAAATGTATAACACAAGCAAGTGTGCCGTTTTACTCGAATATCAGCACGATTACGAATATGATATTGATTTTATGCACCAGTTACAGAAACACAAAGTTATCTGCTTTTGCTCTTTCACCAACAAAAATAGCTCCAAATAAAACCACAACAGAACCGTTGTGCATCTCAGAACGAATCAGTAATTCAACGATCCATTCGTAAAGACAGAATCTTGCTCCGTTTCTGAATGATTCGGCTGTTTGAACGAATAATCGGATGAATCAGTGACTCATTAAAGGGTTTGTTTACCCAAAAATGAAAATTATACCATGATTTACTCACCCTCAAGCCATCCTAGGTGTATATGACCATCTTCTTTCAGACGAACACAATCGGAGATATATTTAAAAATATCCTGGCTCTTCCAAGCTTTATAATGTAATATAAAACTATAATAACTAGCTTCCGGTGGAAGAGTAAGCCTTGACCCGACGCATGATGTAATGATGAACATGGAAGCGCAGCGGATAGAGCAAAACAAAACACCGGTAACGAGTTAGAAGTCTAAAATGAGAATTAAAAAAAATATATATTTTAAATATTATTTTTAAGCATTAATTTCATATGCAGTTGTAAATGCTTCTAAAAACGGTTCTTTGCAATGCATCTAAATCCCTGCTCTCTCTGGGGCTTTTGATGCCATCTGAAAGCAAATTGTTCCTGCAGGAGCGTGTTGGGAATTTCCTGGCAGATTTCTACATGGTCAATGGTCTGGTTCTGGAGTCCAGGAAGAGACGCGAACACTTGAGCGAGGAGGACATCCTGAGGAACAAGGCCATCATGGAGAGCTTCAGCAAAGGAGGAAATCTCATTGAGCAGAACTTCGAGGTGACTGCTGTGTTCCTGTGTGTGTGTGTGTGTGTGTGTGTGTGTGTATACAGTATCTCACAGAAGTGAGTACACCCCTCACATTTTTGTAAATATTTTATTATATCTTTTCATACATATTTTATTATATCTTGACAACACTGAAGAAATGACACTTTGCTACAATGTAAAGTAGTGAGTGTACAGTTTGCATAACAGTGTAAATTTGCTGTCCCCTCAAAATAACTCAACACACAGCCATTAATGTCTAAACCGCTGGCCACAAAAGTGAGTACACCCCTAAGTGAAGATGTCCAAATTGGGCCCAGAGTGTCAATATTTTGTGTGGCCACCATTATTTTCCAGCACTACATTAACCCTCTTGGGCATGGAGTTCACCAGAGCTTCACAGGTTGCCAGTCCTCTTCCACTCCTCCATGACGACATCACGGAGCTGGTGGATGTTAGAGACCTTGCGCTCCTCCACCTTCCGTTTGAGGATGCCCCACAGATGCTCAATAGGGTTTAGGTACCCTCAGCTTCTTTAGCAAGGCAGTGGTCGTCTTGGAGGTGTGTTTGGGGTCGTTATCATGTTGGAATACTGTGAATAAGGAAAGGGATCATGCTCTGCTTCAGTATGTCACAGTACATGTTGGCATTCACGGTTCCCTCAATGAACTGTAGCTCCCCAGTGCCGGCAGCACTCATGCAGCCCCAGACCATGACACTCCCACCACCATGCTTGACTGTAGGCAAGACACACTTGTCTTTGTGTCCTCACCTGGTTGCCGCCACATACGCTTGACACCATCTGAACCAAATAAGTTTATCTTGGTCTCATCAGACCACAGGACATGGTTTCAGTAATCCATGTCCTTAGTCTGCTTGTCTCCAGCAAACTTTTTGCAGGCTTTTTTGTGCATCATCTTTAGAAGAGGCTTCCTTCTGGGACAACAGCCATGCAGACCAGTTTGATGCAGTGTGCGGCGTATGGTCTGAGCACTGACAGGCTGACCCCCCACCCCTTCAACCTCTGCAGCAATGCTGGCAGCACTCATACGTCTATTTCCCAAACACAACCTCTGGATATGACACTGAGCACGTGCACTCAACTTCTTTGGTCGACCATGGCGAGGCCTGTCCTGAGTGGAACCCGTCCTGTTAAACTGCTGTATGCTCTTGGCCACCGTGCTGCAGCTCAGTTTCAGGGTCTTGGCAATCTTCTTATAGCCTACGCCATCTTTATGTAGAGCAACAATTATTTTTTTCAGATCATCAGAGAGTTCCTTGCCATGAGGTGCCATGTTGAACTTCCAGTGACCAGTATGAGAGAGTGAGAGCGATAACACCCAAATTTACACACCTGATCCTCATTCACACCTGATACCTTGTAACACTAACGAGTCACATGACACCGGGGAGAGAGAATGGCTAATTGGGCCAATTTGATGGCCCAATTAACAGAATGGCAAATTTACACTGTTATACAAGCTGTACACTCACTACTTTACATTGTAGCAAAGTGTCATTTCTTCAGTGTTGTCACATGAAAAGATATAATAAAATATTTACAAAAATGTGAGGGGTGTACTCACTTCTATATATATATAATTACAAAACTGAAGCTTAAAAGCACAATAAACCTGTTTAACTCAGGTTTGATGATGCTGTTCTCCTTTGAGCCTGTTTCTGGCATTTTGTTTTCTGATAATAGCGTGTCGGCTCTGCTCATTCTGTTGTCATGTGCATTTCAAAAAGTCAGTCCTTCAGAGTGATGAACGCAAGTCAATAGCGTCCTCTGCTGGTGACGAACCTCTAGTTCATCATTAATGTCTTTGGCCTGAGAACAAGAGACGTTGTTCAAGTGAAGAGTAGATCACTCATGAGTTCTCGATATTTTAAAGTGCCCGTATTGTGATAATTTACAAGGTCTGCTAGAAAATATTTACATGATTTAAAGTTCAAGAAATGCATTATTTTTCTCAAACTATACTTTTCTGCAGCACCCTCTTTTTACCCTTTGCCGGAAATGCTCTGTTCTTCTCTTTTTAGAGCTCCGCCTTTCCAAAAAGCACAATGTGCTCTGATTGGTCGGCTGGAGCAGTGTGTTATGATTGGTTAAGCACTTTGAGTGCATTTGGGAAATGCCCCGCCCCTTACCATAACCGCCCGTTTCAACACACTACTAACTAACTCAACCAGACACCGCCCCTTTATTTTGCATATAAATATTTAAATGAGAAATATTGTGAAGAAAACTCGAGACTACAATAGAGGCATTTCAGGGAGTTCAGAAACACTGACACTGATATAGAGAATAATTCCTGCTGGAGGGACTTTGAAGAGCTTTTTCATGCTCATGCTCAAGTTTAAAGTCTAAAAAAGCACTTTAAAGTTTGTTAAATGATGGCTTCTCTCTCTGTCCTCTGATAGCCGATGAGGCGTCAGTCGCTGACCGCTCCATCTCCGAACACTATCTCCTGGGAGGAGTACATCACCGCTGAGACGGGAAAGTACGTCAGACCTCCATGAGCAAACATGAGTGAAACGCTTTGTGAGAGATGTTAATGGAAGCACATGTTCTCTGGTCTCTTCTAGGGCTCCTCATCTGGGCCGAGAGCTCGTGTGCAAAGAGAGCAAGAAGAACTTCAAAGCAACAGTAGCCATGAGTCAAGACTTTCCTCTGGGCATCGAGTCGTAAGTGTCCCGCGTTCATTCAAGCGACTCCAGTCGGTTTCCACCGGATGTTTACTGATCAGATCTCTGTTTTACAGGCTGTTAAATGTTTTGGAGGTCATCGCACCCTTCAAGCACTTTAATAAACTCAGAGAATTCGTTCAGATGAAACTCCCACCTGGATTTCCTGTCAAATTAGGTAAACAGACACATTTACCACACATTATTTCACTGTTAACTAAGAAAGCTTACTGAAATCTCCAACATGCAGCAGCTTCAGCTACTTGGTTTGATTCATTTTTACTAGTTTTACTGAAGTGCTTGTTTTGTAAAATAATGTGAAGATTTAATACAGTGATGTATTTTGACAAAAACAGACACATGGATTCATCTGAAGGATGGATGAATTAGACTCTTTGAGCTGTTATGCCATTATTACCAGTGGTGGACAGTAATGATCATTTTACTTTCTTACTGTTCTTAAGCACACATTTCAAGCATCTGTATTTTTATTTTGGGAAACTTTTAATTCACTACATTCAAAAGCATATTGTACTTTTTACTCCATTTGATAAAAATACATTCCTCGTTATTTTGAACTGAAGAAATTGTGAACCAGCTGAATTGATTCATCGCACTGAACGATTCATTCACAAATCCGATTGCAGCTGTTCTTAAATCAGCAACTCCCTGATTCAATGATCCGGTCAAAAAGTAAATTACTAATGCTTATTTTTAGTATTGATTATTATAAATGACAATCATATTTAATACTCAAGTACATTAAAAATCAATGAATTTTGTTCTTTACTCGTAATATTAAAAATGAGTACTGCAGTAATATTTTATTAGGGTATCTGTATTGTAGGGGTGTCCAAACTCTGTCCTGGAGGGACACTGTCCTGCAGAGTTTAGCCTCAACACACCTGCCTGAAAGTTTCTAGTATGCCTAATTAGATTAGCTGTTCAGGTGTGCTTAATTGGGGTTGGAGCTAAACAGTGGCCCTCCAGGACCAAGTTTGGACACCCCTGGTATATTGGATCCGCACATTAGCTCTTAAAGTGACAGCAGCCTAATATTCCTGCTGCTGTCTGTGTTTTTAATGTTAATCAAACAACAAAAGACAAAAAACAATCACTCAGTGCTCTTGACTGAATAACTTTTGTAATGTTAATAAGGATTAATCAATTTTTCATGGCTGGTAAAAAATATTTCTTAAGGGATATAACGGTACATGTACAGTACAGACGTCACGGCTCGGTGCATACAGTCAGACAACGAATACAGTCAGTCACAGGTGATTCACACTTTAATCCAGAAGGGGGCGCATGTGGTAATGCAACGCTGTTTGTTAACTGCCACAACAGGAAAAAGAGGATCTGTACAGACGAGCAGACGATCTGTGCATAGATATGTTTACGTGTAGTCTCCCAGTCAGTGTTTCAACCATGGAAAGACATCAATAAAAGAGCTTGAGAATAATATCTCATGCAGCATTACATTTACCTCAGGCAAGTCATTTAGTGTCCACAGCATTTTAGTTCAGTAGAGAAATAAACTCTAGAGGGAGCATTTGACTAAATATATGCACTATATTAGCTTATATATTTACTTTACCTGTTAGTAATGTCTCATTTAATATGTTTAAATAAATTTGATGATGATGATGTGATTTTCATTCACAGACATCCCCGTTTTCCCCACCATCACTGCCACCGTGACCTTTCAGGAGTTCCGTTACGACGAGTTTGACGAGTCAATTTTTACGATTCCCAGCGACTACAAAGAGGATCCCAGCCGCTTCCCAGACCTCTGAGCTGCTCTATATCCCACTTTACCCCGTTGTTCCCGTCTCCATCTCCTCCCATCCAGACCGACATCTCCCTCCGGTTACTTCCGAGACGTTTGCAGATGGAGACGAACAAGTTTCATGTAGAAAACACTTGTAATATGAACATAAAGGGATCGTGCTGAAGGGAAGTGATCAACACTGCTGACTCCTGGTACGCAGCTGCACTACATGATAAAACACGAGTTCTACACAACCAGACGAGGAATCGCAGATGTGTGGAGCTCAGGACAGTACGATACGCTAGAAACACAGCGTTAGAGTCACTTCACATCACCTCTGTAACTGGCAGGAAATATGGCATTATAAATTATTACATAAGCAGCGTTTTCATATATATCTTTGTACAACTGTTACAAACTTGTATACTTCACTTAAAGGAAACGTGTATATTTAGGAAAGAAGCGGGAGGCGTGTGTATATGATTTGAATTGTATGAAATCTGTCACAGAATACAATGTATATGTCATTTCTACAGATAAGAGAAGACTTTCTTTGTGCAACTTGTAAATACCAGTTCTTTTGCTTGTCCTTTGTGTTTCTGTTGCATTATGGGAAATGGGCTTACGGTAGCGGTGCGTCACTTTCTTCTTCACTGTGTTCAGGTGGTTTTGTTGCTTTCTCACATCCTAATAACTAGTGTTTTTGAACTGGGACGATCGTACAGGGCCGGATGTATATGTAGCAGAAACGTTTCGATGGACGGGATCTTTCAGCTGCTGCAGCCCGTCGGTTTTGGTTCACTTTTTCACCTTGATAGATGGATGTAAATAATTCAAATTTAAAAATGTTTTCCAATGTAGTATAATTGACATGTATAACTGACAAATATGTTTATTATTGAGATATTAGTGTGAAACGTTTTCAGAGACGTTAGGTGATATGGCAACAACATCATACTCGAGTGTTTTATATGTTTTTGCTGTGTGCTGAGGGAAAAGGAGCTCCCGTCAAATTTGCACCAGCAATATCCAGTTGGAAAAAAAATATTTTTATGTTTCTTGTGATTTTGTTTTTCCTCCTCAGAATGGAAACGAGCTGCAACACTTCCATGACCCACTACTGGCTAGTGTGGAAAACTCTTGTGTTTTGCTATATTCCTTTTTATTTTTAATACCAGCTGCTTTTCCTGTGTTTGTTTTCATGGTTTTTAGATTTGCTTTATGCCTTCAATACTTCAATTTTCTCCCAAATGCATTGAACTCCCTGATGTACAGCAGGAACCTTGTATGAACCTGCTGCACTTTTACATGACAAATTGTAATTAATAAAATGTCCACGTATCAATCTCTTGTGAGGATTTGTTTTGGTCAAACATTGCCTTACGTGAAAAAAATACTATAGTAATTTATAGTAGATACTATATTGTTTTTAAACCAAAATATAGTAAATTGTAGTATACTGTATATACAGTATTATAGTATTTACACACAGCATACTGTAGTATTAACTATAGTGAACTGATAAACTGTTGTATACTTTAGTTTTTACTACAGTACACTGTAGTGTATTTTATAATATACCCTATAGTTGTAGAAAACTTGGTAAAGTAATTTGTTTACATTACCACAGCAACTATTAATTCAAGTACTTTACTATAGTATGGTTCAAAAACACTATAGTATTTACTATAAATTACTATAGTATTTTTTGGGGGGGTCAAATTAATGGGTGGTGTTTTCCATAAATTAAGCTTAAAAGTTGAGTATGTTTAACAGGTAAAAAAAAAAAAAAATTGTACTCAATCAAAATCAAATTTACTGGAACGAATTTAAAATATCCACATTTAATTGTTCTTAAAGTGCCTTTTACTTTTAGAAATTAGCTGATGAAATATTAACTGATTAGCAACCTGTTAATCACAAAATTCTCGTTGCCCTGACTTTAATTTTAGAAACTATTATCAGCGGCTTTGCATGATTCTGATTGGTCAACTGTGGCGTTCAGCGGGAAATTATGCCAACGAACGACGTAAATCGGACCCTTCGACTCATAAGCAGCTGGCGCCACGGAAGACTTAAGTATTAATATTACTTTAATATTTTGCAGTGCTGACTGTTATATATATTGTAATGGACTATTTTTTTTCTTAGCTAAAACTTTAAGGTAATGTACAGGTCAAAGTATATAGAACTCCTGTTAGCTTTGAGGATTGTTAAATTCGTTTAAATGTTGATAACGTCAAGTTTTTGCATTTGACTAAACCGGTCTTGTGTTATTACTCTAATATAATCAATGTGTGAAAAGTCTCCTCAGAGTTTCGCGCCATTTGTCCGCGCGCAGGCGAGCGCGTAAAAACTGACGTTAATATTTGAATCCCAACTACCGAAAAAATGTAATTAAATGATAAAGACTTGTTGCTCTTGACTTGACAAATTTAAAACAGAGACACAAGACCTACAAAAACATTTTGGATACAACGGGAATCCGAATCAAAGGTATTTATATTACTGTATGCTTTATAATTTTTTTCCACGTCAAAATGAAATTGTCATTAATTATGTTGTTCCAAACCCGTAAGACTTTAGTTCATCTTCGGAACACAAATGAAGATCTTTTTGATGACAGAATGTAGAATTCTCTTCAGAAAATTTGGACTAAACCGCTCGATTCGGATTAGTTTTCCGATCTGTTAACTTTTCGAAGCGTCGAAGTTTCGGTTGCAAAGACAGTCTATGGAAGGAAATCTGACAGCATTGTCATCAATAAAATCTTAATTCGTGTTCTGAGGATGAGTAATTAATGACAATTTTCATTTTGAGGTGAACTTTTAACAGGCCTAGCAATAGACACATAGGAGCCAAGAATTTTATATGAAGTTTTATTTTCAATTTTTGTAACATTGCAAACCGTACAGATAAATCATGTTCTTAGCAAACTACAGTCTATGATGACGGTGTGTTCACTACAGATAAACACATTGCAGCAGATACAGCTGGACTGGTGAATGACCTGCTAGAGAAAGTAATCCAGTTTACGTGAAGTTTCACAAACGTTTTGCAACTTTAAAAAGACAAACAACTTCCACCTAACTCAGGCTAACTATAAAAAAACCCAAATGCATTATTAAAAAAAAACAAAAAAAAACACTGCTTGACAATGTTATCCAAGCACTTTTAATTAGAGGGTATTTGCTTTAAATAGAAACTGCAAACAGACATAGCGAATGGTTGTATTTTTCAGGGAGAAATTGACTTTCTACACTAAATATACAGTATAACACCGTTCCACATCAGCCATGAGGAAAGAAACAGCTCTAAAATCGGAGAACATTTTAAGACGAGCATGTACCAGTAAATACAGCAGATTCTGAGGATGCAGAGGTTTTTTTTTTTTTTTTTGTAAAAAAAAAAAAAAAAAAAAAAAAAAACAACAAAAAGGAATGACTGAGTTCAGAGAGGAAAGTTTTCAGACTGATCTAGGATGAGCTTTCCTCCATCTAAACTCTATTTAACAATACATCTCAAACACTGATCAGTGGGAAAGGGCTGTTTCAGTCGCTCATGTCCATGTCTTCATCTCGCTGGTCTTCGCTGTTTCCATCCGACTCGCCACGACCAGCGTCATCTGCACTGTCCGCTTGAGGCTCTTTGGCCTGTGGCGACGAGGCGGTGTCAGAGTTCCTCTCTCGCTCTTCCTCATGCTCGCTATCGTAGCCCTGCTCTTCCTCATCGTAGTCCCTGGTCACCTGCAGGATACAGAATCCAGAAGCAGTTTTAAAGGTGCAGTACGTTATACTGACAGCTAGTGGTTGAAATGGGTACTGCAGTTTGAATTCAAAATGTTGGAGACTTGTTTTCCCCACCCCCCACAAGTTTCCAGATTGAGGACACAAAACAGGGGCGAGCGCGAGTCTTGCACTGTAAACGCATTTCCAATATTTATCTGCATTTTAATATGCCTCGTCATAGCTTTTAAAATGGATGCCGAGGCTTTTGTGTCGAGTAGAATCTGCAAACTCTGACCCAGTTTGTTTGCTGGCTTCCATGGCTGCAATACACGGTTTTACACCAACTGGCAACCTGGGGTGTTGAAATACTATTGGGTAAATTGGCGGTGGGCGGAATCACATTTCCGACACGAAACGCGCATTTCAGGAGAATAACTGGCTGTTGATTGTTTTTTGGAGGAAAAAAAAACAACAACAAAAAAAAAAAACAGCATGTTTTGCAAAGTGGTGGAACTATGTCAGTTAGCATCACGCTGGTTTCCTCAACAAAAACCCAGTAGGCTTTTGGATTATCGCAAAAAATAATCCGTGATCAAAAGTGTGATTCTTACACGTTTTGTCCATCAAGCTAATTTTCACAGATTTATGAATTTAAGCCTAAATGCAGTCGCCAGAAGCAAAAAGTAGGCTATAAGCGAACTACACCGCGCTCGCACAATTTTAAAGGTGCCTTAGAATTTAAAATTGAATTTACCTTGAATAATAAGAGTTCTGTACATAGAAATGACATACCATGAACCTCAAACACCATTGTTTCCTTCTTCATATGTAAATCTCGTGCGTGAAAAACACCACGGAAAAATCTCAACATAACACCAACTGTGATGCAACAGTCGGGATCGTTAATATGTACGCCCAACTTTTGCATATACCAGCCCGTGTTCAAGGCAAGCCAGTATCAACGAGCTGCACAGACGTTCTGCAGGTATTGTGAAGCAGTGACAATAGCAATAATGGCAGGTGGATCGATAATAAATGTTCATGATCTCATGATATATTTAGTGATATTTGTAACTCGTCTTTCTAAATGTTTTGTTAGCATGTTGCTAATGTACTGTTAAATGTGGTTAAAGTTACCATTGTTTCTTACTGTATTCACGGAGACCAGAGCCATGTCGTTATTTTCATTTTTAACCGTCTGTATAATTCATAAATGCATCTTCATTCTTTATAATTCTCTCCAAAAGTGTAGCATTAGCCATGGAGCATTATCAAACTCATTCAGAATCAAATGTAAACATCAATAAAAATAATTACCATACTTATGTGATGAGATATGCTGCATCACGAACATTTTGTTAAGATGCATTTTTAGAGTTATATTTGCTGTGTGAACGTATTCTATTGTTTATGCAATGTATTATATTATATCTGTGGGGTGTTTTGAGCTGAAACTTCAGACACATTCTGGGGACACCTTAGATTTATTTTACATCTTGTGAAAGTGTTCTAGGGCACCTTTAACGTCACCACCACTAAGCTTCCGACAAGTCTTTCAGTCTCTATCTAAAAACATTTTCCCTGAAAGTTTGAATTAGAATAGTTTGTAAGAGCGAAGTTATAAGCATAACTAGGCTGTAAAAGCGGACTGAGCTTACCTGTTCGGCGTGATGTTTAGTGTCGCCGACTGCCTCTGTAGTCTGATTTAGCCACTTGTTAGCAACCGTCATTTTCAAGACATGTAACAGCTTAAAGAAATCACGGGTAGGTTAATACTGATGTATTTTATGTCGTAGAATAAAACGTGAAAGTATCTTGTCCGTGGTTAACACAAGCTCCTTATTTTAGCCATTTAACCAAAAATCTATTGACTTTGGGGCGATGGAACCGCAAGTGCTAAAATGCTAACTCGCTTTCGGGTTTTGGCCTACAAAAATGCGCCATAGTTCCACCACTCTATTAAAATACAAACGGCACCTTTTAACGAATTATTCATTGTCACTTTCAGTATGGCTATAAAAAGACCACACAAAATGATATTCAAAATTGTTTTAACATGAAATATAACACAAATGAGGTTATAATTGTCGTACTATGTTGTTGCTCAAGCTGTGGCGTCACAGAAATAGAAACAATTTCTAAAACAGAATCCAATCACGGTTGATTAACATAGTAAAGATACGTTTCATCGAGTCGCGTCTGGTTATAGGACACAGTGTAAAGTGCGAGTTGACTGGTTAGTTCGTAAACGCAAGACAGTCGTACCTTCACATCTCCCTTCTCGCTATCAGACTTTCGGTCTCGGTCCTTGTCTTTGTCTTTGCTCTTCTTGCTGGTGGAACGTTCCCTTTTTTCCCGATTTCTTTCCCGATCGTCTTTTCTGTCTCGGTCACGGTCTCTCTCGCGGTCTTTATCCTTCTTTTTCTCTTTCTTGTGTCTGAAAGAAACAACATGCAGTTTTTGGGTTAAAGCGGGTCTGAGGAAGCGGACGCGATTGTGTAGGAGCTTGCGCGTGTGCATTACCTGCGAGGAGACGGGGAGCGGGACAGTTTTCTCTTGGGAGATCGAGACTTCTTTGGGGATCGAGACATGCTGCGACTTCTCCTGTGCCGTTTGCTGGAGAAAGAAACATTTGCTGGATCAAGAGGAGCTTTGATCTGATATAAACCACAGTAATTTAGAGGCTGTTTTATCGACACTGATTAAAAAAATTTTTTTTTTTTTAGCGTTTTAGTCGTGCACTTTAAAACCCATTTTCGAAAGTTGTTAAAAACGATACTATTATCGCCTCAGTATCAACTACAAAAATGCAAATTTGTGAAAACGGTGACTATGCGTATTACATGTTCAATCTATAGGTGTGTAGTGTTTCTTTACAACGTGACAGCGCCTACTACTGGTCTTGCAGCAGAATACAGGGTTTTTAATTGTTTTTTTCCTGGATCTGTGTGAACGGGATCGTGTGATAACTGTCGTCTGTATGCGAAAAATGCAGAGGAAAGTTTTTAGTACACCACTGTCATGTAAAGGTACCCTTATTTTCACATTTAATCATTTTACTTTAAAAGATGTACTTGTGAAAAAAAAAAAACTGAAACATTTACAGTCATAAAAATGGAATTATATGATTTTTGGAAATTTGACAAAATCAAAATAAATTGAGTAGAATATACTTAATGTAAAAATAAAAAAAATATTTTTAAAAAAATTTAAGGAATCAATTTCTCATTTTAACTAAATCTGTTGTGCAGCATTTTGCCCCCCCCCCAAAAAAAATAAAATAAAAGGAATGGTTAAATCTCCATTTGATTACATTTTAAAAGATTGTTTAAATTGTTAACGTTTTATTCCTTCATTTTATTACCACCGAAAAACTTTTCATAAGACACTATTAGTGTAGAAATAGATAAAGTTAAAGATTTATGAATGATTTTAGACATGCTTGTCTGATTATTAATTTAAACCATTAAAACATAACTTTAAAATAAAATTTCATATAACCATAAAAATGCCATTTTTGTCAAGTTTCATATTTAGACATGTTTTTTGATTACTAAAATTTTATATAACCATTAAAACAGAATTTGAAAAACAAATGATTTCACACTCACCGGCTGGTACTGCGGGACCGTCTGGCGCTGCTGTAGCTTTTCGGTGGAGTTTTTGAACGTTTTCTATTCTTTTCATCCTTCCTCCGATCTCTACATTCGAAACAATACACAAACATCTTTTAAAGGAAAAGAACACTGGCATTGCACAAATAACCCTGAGAAACCAGGAGCACAACTGACATGGTTTCATCTGATAACACAAAACTCACCTGGACCTGGAGCGTCTGCTGCGATCCCTGGAATGAGACCTCCTCCTCCTGGGGCTCTTTGACCTCCTCCTGCTCCTGGAGCGAGACCTCCGTCTGGAATGGCTCTTAGAGCGCCTGCGATCACAACATATCCAGATTAGCCCAGGATATGAATTTCAGCTCAAATTTGGATGATTAAGGCGTCTCCACAAACCTGTGTCTGGAGCGGGACCTGGACCTCCTGCGTCTGGATCTTGACCTGGATCTCGAACGCTTTCGTTTATCATCCTTTTTACCTAAAGAAGCAAACGCTTTATCACAGTGCCCTCTCATTTAAAACTAAAATAACACTGATTTGATCTAGAGTGTCTGTCCGGGTACATCACTCACTTCCAGGCTCAATTGCGGCAGAGATCAGTGATTGTGCCTCTCTCACTCTCTTCATGGCTTCTTCAATCTCTTTATTAGAGGCATCCGCCTTCAGTCCAGGGGTCAGATTCAGCCCAGCGGCAAGAGGGTTCAGCCTGCAATGACAGCAAATTACTGATGAGAACACACTGAACCTCAGTTAGACAAGTAGGGCCTTATGATCTCTGCATATCAAATGGCGATATGGACTAGTGTCTGTGAATATTAAAGACTGCATGTTGTATGTCTCAATTTGCTCTACTACACAAACTCATGTGTGATGCTCGTCTGCGTCTCACTATATAAAGACTAGGGCTTTGACAATGCATCGATTCCCAATTCGCGATACAATGAAACTGAATTGATCCTGATGTTTTCTCTCTCAAATCGATTCGGAGCTTCGTATTTAACAGCAGATAGGCTAGTTTATAACCACACACTCAAATGCTCATGAAGAAGAGTGCTGGAGAGTCATGTAAGTGGTTAAATATACTTGCACCTCAGCTCAGGATGCTTTTATGACACGAGATTAATGTACACAGCCTACTGTGAACACCTTTGTAATTCACTTTAACCTTTTTAAACTATTAATTTTTTTTTTTAAATAAAATTTTTAGGTTGAAGTGGCGTGTGTAAAGGAACTGGAAGCAAGCAGAGTATGGGCGTTTCTAAAGCACGTAGTGCCATTTGTTGTTAAAAACTAAGCTCCGAATGGATTCGAGAGAGAATTGCCATACATTCAGAAAATATTAGAATCGATGCAGATTCATTGTATCGCGAATCGATAATCGATGTATAGTCACAGCCCTAATGAACAAACATCTCCAGAGCTGCTCTGAGTCACTTCATCAGCATTTTACCATTTAATCTGAGAAAACTATCATACACACACACACACTAATTTGTGTTAAATCATAACACACCCCCCCCCCCCCAAAATTTAAACGACAACACTGAATTTGACAAAATACATTTCATATGGCTCTATTATTGTAAGCATTTTAATACATTTTTTTAGTTTCATGATTTTAATTAATTAGACATGGTCTTTGATTCCTAAATGTTACCTAAACCATTCAAATTTAATCCAGTAAAACTAATAAAAACAAAGTTTGGTAAAAAAATAAATAAATAAAATAAAGCATTCATATTACCCAGTTCAGACTACACGATATCAGCCCAATTTCGGCAATCGGCGTTGAGTGACAACTGGTCTCAAGACGCAAGAATCAATAGTTCTCTCGTATAGAGTCATAGTGGACAACAACCATAGCTGCGTCTGATGCTTCACGACGTCCTGAGAGACTTTTCCGTCCTTTGTGAACACCACAAAGTAAAAAAAAAAAAAAAAAAAAAAAAAAAGATGGCGAACGATAGCGCAGGAGCATCAGCAACACGTTAAGTACTGCAATTAATTCATTACATTCTCCTTTTCCGCTTCACTAGCCATTGTTTTGTTTTTCTTCTTATGCTCTTGTTTTCAGAAACCAGACGCTAGTTCTCAATGACATCTCTCATTTCAATGACATCACGCACATTGTTAAAGATGGAAAGCGATGACCGGTCGGGAAGCAAAGTTTAGGAGTCAAAAAGAAAAGGAAAAAAGACTATGATAGAGCAGACTGTGATATTGATGGACTTACTTGGGGTCTATGGATGCCATGAGCTTCATGAGCTGCTCAGCTGACAAAGTCTAAGAAGAAAAACAGGTTAACGATTAGTGAAATAGTAGATCTGGTGTACAAATCCTTCTGCTCAAGGTCTGGTACAGGGCTATTGTTGAAAAAGTCAAACCTGAGGGTTTATATTGGGCGCTGCCATTGCCAGAGCTGCCATGGGGTCCAAGTTAGGCCCTCCTAGACCTCCAAGAGGAACACCACCAATCTGACAACAGACAAAACATCAACATCATTATAGTCCAAAGAGGGCGAGCGTCTCTTATTACAGTGATTGACACTCACAGATGGGACGGGGTTGGGCGTCGGGAGGAGCCCGCCTCCTGGCAGCAATCCTGCGACGGCATTGGCTGGAGCGAGCAGTGATAGAGCCTTGGATTCGTCAGGAATCACTCCTGCAGGACAGAAACGCCACAGTTAAACAACGCCATGGTTCTCGCACCACACACAAACAGACCCCACAAAGTGAAACTTTTTTTTTTTTTTTGCAAGTCTATATTTGCACTTACATCAGTACTCGCTTTGTCAGAGGAAGCTAACACATGAGGTCCCTTAACAAAAGCATGAAGTGCACAATACTACAAGAAAAGGAAATGACACTAGACACACTGCCAAGATGTTATCACCTGAACTTGATTTTTTAAGTCATGAACCAAATGTAAGCAAGCACAGCCGGATCTCCACTGGGATGTGCTCTCAAGTTTCATAAGTTGTATAATGAACAAGCGATTCAGGTCGGCTGCTTCGCTATAAAGCACACAGAGACATCAAGATAGACAAAACAGAGTTTATGATTTGGGTGTCAGAATCAAATGACAGTTTATTAATCCACTGATGGTGTGACTTACCATAACTAATGCAAATAACACTTGTTTAGGGGGCTTTTGCTGGTATTTGAAAGCTAAAACTGCCTTTACCTTTGGAAGCACATCTAAACTCATCTGTCGAATGTGTGTGTGTGTGTGTGTGTGTGTGTGCTAGATTGAGACACAAACTTGATAAAAAAGAGAGAAGAAAGGACACCTTCCAGCAAAAGCCCAGTTTAAACTCAACTAGAGACTGTGTCAAATGCTGAAGGAAAAAATAACTAGAATTAAATGACAAATGAATGTCTGGTGAGTGCATGGAGTCCATTGGGTGAGCGCCTCTGAAATTAATATTTCACTCCAAACAACACAATCATCACTGACACACACACACCAGAGAGAGAGAGAGAGAGAGAGATAATATGAGAGAGAGAGAGAGAGAGAGAGATACAGGACAAGCTGCAGAAGACAAAACTGTTGGGTGGCATTTTCTGCTGGGCCTGGTTTACAGGACTTGCAGAACCAGGGAAAAGAACTGGAAAACACAACAACAAAAAACAGAAACGACCGTTAAAAAGCGTCTCAGGCCTTTTTCAGTCATGTGGAGAGGAACAAAAGAACATTCTCAGACTGTTTCTTACTCAAAAAGGGAGGTTGGACAAATATCACATACGCCCTGAGTTTAGCTATCATTATATCTGATAGTTAGTGTGCATATATGTGTGCAAAACACTCATGCAGAAATGAGCTACATCTCGTCTTACCGTAGATTATCTCGTGTCTGATTAGCATGCAGTTCAATCAGAAATGTGGAAATCAACAAGGATTTGAGCCTAAACATTTGTGCTTTGCATGAATAGACGGATCGATCTTTGTCTGTGAACTCGAGTGAATTCAGTTGGAGACAAGAGAGGATTATAGTTTACAGCAGGGAAACACGTGGGCTGGCCGCTTTTATTTTTCTACAGGGCAGCAGAGGGTCACACTCAGACATCTGCCGGCTCTGCAATTGCCTTGTTCACTATAAAAATCACACACACAAATGACAAAGAGAAAAGTTTAACAAAAAAAAAAGAAAAGAAAAAAAAAAAGAAACTAAACTGCAAAGGCAATGAGTTAAACATGATCTCCTGCCATTCAGGGATTCATTCCCAAGCATCTCATTGATATTTCTGAAATATACAATCATACTGATGTAATTGTACATCTACGGTCAGGGCTGAGCGACGGCCGCTGGGGATTCACTGTGCTAATGCCGCCGTCATCTACACTGTGAAGGGATCGATCACGTGTCTGAATAGAAATATGAACGGCACAAACCTTCTGCGAAGGGGACGACGATCAGCGCTCTGTCCACGAAGACCGTGTTGGTCAGGTGCTGGGAAACTCCGACTGATTCCGGCTCGTGGAACTTTACAAAACATACACGTGAAGTCACAGGCAAGGGAGAATCACTGAAAGAAAATATAGATGCTTTTGCAAGATGTACAGTACACACACTGATCACACACACCTCCTGCAGTTTCAAACACTGCAGTCAAATATTCATCATGTTTGGTTTGATTCGAGCAAATCAACAGATGCGGCTCATCTACGGCATGTCATAAAGATCCAAGATCCAGCTCAGTTTTAGATCTGCCAGCTTCAGAGCAGATCCACCAGCGTCCTACCTTCGCTGCAGATATGATGACGCCAGATGTTTTTCGTTGGGTGAAAAACAACAAAAGCACAGAACAGAAGTTAGCTACTGGAGGGAAAACCCTACATACTGCCTGCCTGAGCAGTGAAATCAACATCAACTGCATTTACTGAGTTGCGTGTGCTGGCTAGTCAGGCCTGAAAATGTAGTTCTATGCTTCAAAACAAGCTGCAGTCAAAACCAGCGCTGCGTCCGAAATCGAATACTTCTCTACTATATAGTACACCGGAAGAGTAGTATGCGAAAAACAGTACGTTTAAATAGTATATCCGAATAAACAGTATGCTTAAAACAGTATGGCGAAAGAATAGTATGTCCGAATAAATAGTATGTAAAAAACAATGGCAAAATACTACGTCCGGGGAAAAAAAAAAAAAATAGTATGCGAAAGACAGTATGCCAAAAGAGTAGTATATCCGAATAATAGTACGCGAAAAAAACAGCACAGAAAAAAAAAAAAAAAAAAAAAGTACGTCTGAATAGTTAGCACACGAAAAACATACGCCGAAAGAGTAGTATATCCGAATAACAGTACGCGAAAAAAACAGCACAGAGAAAAAAGAAAAAGAAAAAAAAAAAAGTACGTCTGAATAGTTGGCACACGAAAAACAGTACGCCAAAAGAGTAGTATATCCGAATAACAGTACGCGAAAAAAACAGCACAGAGAAAAAAGAAAAAGAAAAAAAAAAAGTACGTCTGAATAGTTGGCACACGAAAAACATACGCCGAAAGAGTAGTATATCCGAATAATAGTACGCGGAAAAAACAGCACAGAAAAAAAAAAAAAAAAGTACGTCTGAATAGTTAGCACACGAAAAACATACGCCGAAAGAGTAGTATATCCGAATAATAGTATGCGAAAAACACTACGGCAAAATAGTATGTCCGAAAAAAATAGTATGCGAAAAACAATTTGGCAAAAGAGTAATATGTCCGAATAAAGACTATTCGAAAAACAGTAGGCCGAAAAAGTAGTATATCTGAATAATAGTATGCAAAAAACAGTACGGAAAAAGAGTAGTTTGTCTGAATAGTTAGTACGCGAAAAACATACGCTGAAAGGGTAGTATATCCGAATAATAGTATGCGAAAAACAGTACGCTGAAAGATTAGTATAACCGAATATTACGCGAAACACAGTACGCCGAAATAGTATATCTGAATAATAGTATGCAAAAAACAGTACAGAAAAAGAGTAGTTAGTCTAATTAGTTAGTACGTGAAAAACATACGCTGGAAGGGTAGTATATCCGAATAATAGTGTGCGGAAAACAATACGGCAAAATAGTATGTCCGAAAAAAATAGTATGTGAAAAACAATTTGGCAAAAGAGTAATATGTCCAAATAAAGAGTATTCAAAAAACAGTAGGCCGAAAGAGTAGTATGTCCGAATAAATAGTATGCGAAAAACAGTAGGCGAAAAGTACCCAGATGACCTACTACTTTTGACAAGATTCTGAAGTGCGCATCCAATGGACAGTATACTATCCCCATAGGGCCACAGGAGAGGATTCATGAATGCCGGTAGGTCACATGACCGTAACAACATGGCGGATAGTGTATAATATCATTCATATTACCTATATTAACTCTATATAGAACGTACATTTTTAAGTCGCTAAGTAAAGACGAAACCTACTCAGTATGCGATTTTGAACGCAGCGCATGTCGTTTAGAACATCTGTACAAGTGTACAGAAGCCCATTACCACAGCATAAAAATATATAGTTTTGTAAATCATAATTTCATAGTCATTATGAGTCATAATTCAATTTTTTTTTTTTTATAAATTAGTTTCAATTTCAGCTTTTTGTCATCATTTCGACTTCTTAATATCATAATGACTTATTAGAGTGTCACAAGCTAGACTTTTCCCATCTCATAATTATAACTATATGTAATCAAGATTTACCAAAGCGTGATTGTGTGGCGGAAATGGGCTTCCATACAATTCAGTAATGACGCACAGACGCAGGTTTACGTGCGTGACGTCACGCCTCATTTATGCAATAAAGAGCAACTACTGTAAAATGCACCTAAACTGTAAAATATGCATCTGCTGTTGGTGTTTTAATAATTTGAATTCGTTATGAGGTCTGACGCTCACATGTGGATAAGATGGAGATAAATGAACGATATTACTTAAACAAATAAATAAACAAAAGTGTTGACCCGTTTAACTGGTCCAACTAAACGGATGAATTTGTGTTCGAGTTTGTACACTTTATCTACAATAACAAGAATAGATCGAGCTACACTGTGGTTGTATTGTGTCTATACATGTTTTTGCATATAATCGGGATGAAGGCAAAATTATGGTATTATTATACAGCCGAATGTGTGTTCTCTACATTGAACGTGCTTATATGGGAGTGTTTTGGAACATTTTTATACTCACTCTGGTGGAAAGAGTTTAAGCTCGTCGATTGTTCCGATGAAGCCAAACAGTGTTCTCATCTGCTCCGCGGTGCTGCTCGGCGACACGTTCGTCACCTGGATCACATTGGTGCTGGACGTCATTATGGCTCCGATCTGATGATGGTGAACGTCAATCGAAAGACATTTAAATCCGTGCGGTAGAAACGCGATTTTACTCGATTTTGTCTCAATGGATTCTATCAATCGTCTCGCGGCCTGCTAGCTCACACGCGCATGACTGCGGGATCTGTAATGGCGCTCGTGCTGCGGTGTGAAGCGCGCCCTCATAAGAATATGGCGGCATAGGTGGCAGATTTCAAAATAAATGTTGTACACTGAAGTTTTTTAATACGTCTTCATGTGGTTTTCAAACTGGAGACGCCCATGGGGTCAGGGGCTCCGTGAAAAAGTATAGAGAAAAATGTAATATGCAAATAAATTAATAAAACCAAATTATTTTATTTATTTATAAATAAATAATATAATAGATATAATTACATTTACATAATTAGTTTCTTTGTATGATTTTATCACCTGGCAATGAACATGGACATTATGTAACAAAAGAAACCGCTGGCATATATTAGTATCACTGAAATACTACTACTGTAGTCTTTATTTATATTTTAAATTAATTTTTATTTTTATATTTTACCTTTTCATTTTAGGTTTCGTAAAAGTTTTAGTACTTTTGTGCGTTTTGTCATTTTTTTTTTTTTTTTTTTTTGTTGACTATATAGTTTGTATTTCAGTTTTAGTTATTTTAGTAGTTATACTAAATGAAAATGAAAAATATTGCCTTGGCACCTAGCTGAAATAAAATACGTTATATTTTATTTCAGTTAACGAAAATGTTTTCTTTTTCTCACGGTTTTAGTTTTAATTTTAATCAAATATAATAACCCTGATGTATATTTATTGATAAATTACAATTAAAAACTTTTTTTTTTTTTTTAAATAATTTGTTTATACAAAAATAAGCCAATGTTGTAGCTATCGTTAATATTTTATAGAGTACAAGTCTTTTGTAGTGGACTTCCTCTATGGCTGTGACGCGAGGCGGAAGTCGTCACTCACTGTCAGCAGATAGGAAATGGAGAGTGAAGGGGCCTCATCGATACATTAGCGGTGTTGAATGTGATCGATTACTCTGATGTTGATGAACGGAACCCATGGAGACCCATGAGGAGAAGCCCATCATCTACACGATGGAGAACAAACCCATAGTGACCTGTGAGTGGATGTTATAACCCTCATAATACTGTCATCACGACTGCAGCGGTGTTTTGGTGTGTTGTGGTGGTTCACACTGACATCTGATTCATTATATTCCTCATGTCATAATGGAAATATCAGGGATTTTTATTAAATGAACGAGTCTGTATTTTGCGGCTTTGCTTTTAGCGGGATATTGCTTGAGTGGAGTAAAACCCGCGAACCGAACGAATCGTTCTTCTGATTCAGTTCTTATCCATGAATCTGTTTGAATGATTCTCTACCGAATCAGTCTAAATTCGTAAACATGTAATCACAAGCAAATTCAATCAAAAAACAAAACAGAACATACTGTGGTCTTACCATCTTTATGTTAAACATTTACCAAGTGCTGTTAGATTTACATTGGTGAATCATATTTGAGTACCAGATGCCATCAAATACTGTCACACAGTATTTTAGTAATTCATTTGTTAGTTTCCTCAGCCAAAACTGACATTTTATTGGCTGTCTTCTAGTGAGTTCCCTAAACATAAATATAATTACCAAATGCTGCTGCTGCACACAGAATCCTGTCTAGATTAGCAAATATCTGCCATGTAAATATCGGCTACATCAATTTTTATTTCAGGTAATGTTTATTTTTATGTCAAGTAACTGAAATGTTTTTTACAGTTATAGTTCTAGTAACTATAATAATCCTGATGTATATTAAAGGTGCAGTAAGCAATTTCTGAGAAACGCTGTTGATATTTGACACCAAAACACTTGTAGCCAATCAGCAGTAAGGGGCGTGTCCACACATGAGGGGGGAGGTGCCTGTGTTGCATGAGGCTTGTTCGACTTGATGCAGCACCGCACAGACCGGTCGGCGGCTAATTTGAAGCAGTGCATGCTGGTAAGAAATTTTGTCCGACTTGAGACAGCGCCGACGCCATGTGACTGTGACGTATGGCTTCAAAGTACCGCGAGAGCGATTCGAGAGCAGTCGGATGAGTCAGCCAGCGCACAGGAGCTGCACGAGTGCTGATGACGACACAGCTGTTCCACGATTGGCCGGTTTCACTGCATGACAACGATCACGTGTGTTTCGTGTTTATTGTCACGCCTTCAGTTCCACTAATGCTCACAAATCTGTATTTTTATAACAGTTAAAGCTCTTTTCATGTAGTCGCGATGTTATATTGTCATGTTTATCAAAATAAACTGATAAAAACAACGTAGACCCCACTACATTCGTAGTATATGCTTATATTGAACTTTATTCTTGTAAAAACAGATGCTGTAAGCAGGACATAAAGTATTGAATGAAAATGTCCCTGAAACATCTGTGTATTAGTCAAATATTGCATTTATTTCACTTCAGCTGTGATAAAGTATGCAAACGCAGCGCGAGCGTCACTGCGGGAAGCAGAAAGTGTCCGACTTCACGTCTCCGTTCTTCACACGGATACTCTCACCGATTGGTCTTGCATCCAGCCGCAGCCGATGTCGAATACACCTATAGTGTGTTTGTGAATTTGGGGGCGGAGCTGTCAAGATCGGGGTGTTGGTGCGTTCAAGTCCTCCTGGGAAGTTTGTATTTTACGAGTTGGGAAGTCGCGTTTACAACATCATTCACTTTTGTCGGAGCAAGATGGTGGCGTAACTTCTTTTAATTAACTACTCAAAAATACAGCAAGGTTTTTAAACTCTACTTCTAAAATGAAGAACAAAGAATGCGCATCAGATGTGTTTTGCTTTTGTTTTTAACTAATTTATGAAGCCACTGTAAACTTTATTGTTACATATTGTTTGTTTATATTTTGTGCAGGGAATTAGGGCTGCACAATATATCGCGATTTATCACAAATTTTATCGCACACGATTTGGCAAAAGCTGCGATTATTTTATGCGCAGCTTGTCAGAGCTGTACGGCTCCGTGATCAGTAGTAAATGCTTCTCCATCTGAAAGCCAGAGGGCGCTCTTGTGCAGAAACTCCAAATATGCTCTGCCGCAGAAGTAGATAACACGTGTCATTCCCATAGACTGTAAAAAAAAATTGGACTTGGTGTCCGTGACGTCACCTGTTGATTTCTGAAGAGCATTTTTGAACCGAAAATGAGGCCGCTGCCATCTTAGCAGCACGTCACCGCACGCCACTCCTGGATAACTGAAAATGGGCAAAGAGGCGGGACATGGTTGGAACCAAGGTGACTGCAGGTTGCTGAAACCACGCCCGCCTGGCTCGACGTGATCATGTTAGCTATCTATCTATCTAAGATACTATCTAAAATATTGATAAAGATAAGTTATATCATTAGAAAGTTCTAAATGTTTACTGTCAATCTACGGTGTCTTTTTTAAGATATAGATGCTCCAACACCAGTAATTAATTTGTGTTGGGTGTGCAAATAACGACACGAAAAATCAAACGGGAATCCATACCTTTATAATGAAAAAGCGATCGCGAGATCAATCCAATCCGTGGCACTTAATTGGGTAAAATGTCCATGAGTGTCCATTGCAAAATGGACAAAATTGTCCACAAAAGCGTTAAATCCATGAAATATTGATATATTATCCATTGTTTGCATCACATTTCTTCTGAATGATCTGCTCTCCATCATCGTTCTTCAACAAATTATGCAATCTGAGCAGCGTTTATGTTGTAAAACTGTATATGATCGTATATATCTCACAAATGAGCATGCATCCAAAGTATAATTTTTCAAAATGCAGCTGTTTTAGTTATAATATCCAAGCAGTGCTGTCAGAGTTTTATATCCTCCCGCCATTGTCATTGTAGTAAATCTCACAAACAAAACTTTAAGCCAATGCCACGATCCAACATGTTCTGTTTATCCACATGTGTGCACATCTGTCTCGAGTCTCGACCATTAACGCAGCAAGCCATATCATTTTATAATTATATAAAATGATCCAGAAAAAAGCACAAATACGACTTAGATGCCAAATTCAGCGGCAGGAATTAGCTGAGGTAAAGTGACGGCTCACAGACAGCAGCGGCAATCTACCTGTCACTCAAGTGACCACGCCCTTAATTATGCAGAACTTTAAGGCTTAATATAATTTAAACGGATGAGTTATAAAAAATTTCACCCCCCTCAGAGTTGTCATGAAAGGCAAAATTAGCACTGTAGATGTGTTTTAGTGGTTTAACTGTGAAATTAAAGTGACAAACTTCAGTCTGGTAATGCGTGTGTGTGTGTGTGTGTGTGTGTGTGTGTGTTGAGCAGATGCGGGCGATCAGAACTTGTTCACGGCCCTGTACAGCTCACTGACCCAACAGCTGCCCAGAGAACCCATGGAGTGGAGAAGGTGAGTGCTGCTTTACTATGGCATATTCTCTCACTGCACAGCTGATATTTTATTATCTAGGGTTATGACTATCTATATATGCTCCCCATGAAATTTGAGTTTTGATATTTGAGTTTAACAGATTATCGAAATAGAATCAATGTAGGGCGGGGCTTGGTTCTGTGCATCAGTTGTTGAGTAGGTGTTGAGAAGCGGGCGTGGCACTCAAACATGTATGCAGATGAGTGCGAGCTTGCAGGGGCGGGGCTTAAATTGCACTAAATGATTGGAGAATCCTGCATATGTCGTCAAGTACACAAGCACATTGTTTCAAAGCAGCTTTACAGAAAATCATGATGTTAATGTTCATTAACTGACTACAGAAAGTTTCATAAACCTCAGATTGGAGTTTGAGGTTTGGAGGTTATGTGTGTGTTAAACACAACACGTTTTTCCATGATCTGCATCAAAAACGTGCTCTGTGTGAAC
Organism: Elopichthys bambusa; assembly: GCA_037101425.1. Lineage (NCBI taxonomy): Eukaryota > Metazoa > Chordata > Actinopteri > Cypriniformes > Xenocyprididae > Elopichthys > Elopichthys bambusa. Next base: position 26,289,011 of record CM074452.1, on the reverse strand, counting down.
CCGCCCTTATATACATCAGATCTGATGAGACGAGAGGATATCAGATATTCTCCTCAAGACATTTGTTTGCCATTTGAGAGTCACAAAAGAGTATTTTCTTTCTTCTCTTTAGACTTTATCCTCATTCAGGGCGTTTGTCGTATTTAAAGCTGATCCACTGGAGCCGTGCGGTGAAATTCAGCTGTGATCGCCCATGATGCTTGTCTTTAGTCGTTCAATTCAAGTCTTTTTCACAGCATATTCTGCTGTGGTGTGATGAGACACCGTTCTGTTGTGTGCTGCTGAAATAAGGAAGCAATCTCTGTCACATGATTTTTCAGGCCTGACAGGGAAATCCAGTCATTAAGGTCTTCCTGTTTAGATCGTCATTCTGAAAGGACCAGATCTGGAACCGTCTCAACAATTTTAATGTGTTGTGTTCAGCAGAAATGCATTTGTTTTGATAAGAATTCATACAGACAGTTAAAGAAGTGTAGAAGGTAGTTTAAAAAAAGTTATGAATGAACCTTGAATGATCATTATTTTTCCTCATATTCTCCATTTTTGCAGCTCCTCTCTTCCCAGTCTGTCAGTAATGCTCTGTTTAGGTCCTGTCTCTATGAAGCCCTTCCTTCTGAAAAGCATGATGTGCTCTGATTGGTCGGCTGGAGCAATGTGTTGTGATTGGTCAATTGCTTCGAGTGTGTTTGGGAAATGTCCTGCCCCTTACCATAACTGGCAGTTTCAACACACTACTAACTAACTCAACCAGGCCCCGCCCCTTTATTCTGCGTATTCATTATTTAAATGAGGAATATTGTTCATTTCTCATCTCAGGTCTTACGGACGAGCACCAAAGATGATCTATCTGGAGGCTAATTTTGTCCAGTTTAAGGAGGAATTGCTTCCTAAAGAGGGAAATAAAGCACTGCTCACGTTCCCCTTCCTGCACATCTACTGGACCGATTGTTGCGTGAGTCTCAGATCAAACCATAGTTGTGTCCCAAATGACATACTATGCACTCTTCCATCTAGTGTACAAAATAACCTTTAGTTTCGGAAAGCCTCATTCCTTCCGCTCAATAATTAAAGCTGCAACCGTTGAGTGCATGTGTCCAACATTCCACACTTAATTTTTATGTTAAAAAAGTACATCCTTCTAGTACTAGTACTACTTTTTCTTGTTGAAATTACCACAGAAGTACTGGGATAAAAGTTTATAGTTCAGATATAAACACTGATGTCTATGGTAGCGATCAAAATAGAGCAACTCAACTTTTGAAAGTAACTTGACGCTTCAAATAAAGATTGTCACAATTACATCGTTACACCAGTAGGTGGCGACAAGTGTTAAACAAATGTATTTGTCATTGAATCAATCATTCAAGAGATTCATTCAAAAACACTGTTCGTCCCCTAATGAAACAAGTGAAGTCTTTATGAGTGAGTCATTGAATCATTCATTCAAGAGATTTGTTCAAAAACACAGATTCATCCAGTAATGAAACAAGTGAAGTCTTTTCGAATGAGTCATTGAATCATTCATATAAGACAGTGGCTCCCAATCTTTTTAGCGTGTAGTACCCCCTGAAGGGATTATCATCCTTCTGCGTACCCCCTCTCTCTACCACTTAGACTGCAATCACACCTTTACCATTAAGGGACAATATTTGCCCCCTAAATTGATTTTTCCAGTGCAAATTTTTACCTTTATGAATAACTTTATAAAATAAATAATGTTTTAAATAAAAAATGTTCAATAGAGAAATGTGCAATGATGGTAAAACTAAGGAAAACTTTTAAATATTAAACTAAAAGCGCCAGAAGGTGGCAGCGAGTCACTGTTTTTATTAGTGAGTCATCGAGTCATTCATTCAGAATTGTTCGCGAAACAGACGTGTGTTGTAGTTCTGCTGTGGTTTTCGTTAGATCTATTATTTCATTGCAAAATAGAGTAAATACTGACAGTACTGTGTTTAAAATGTTAGTTTTGTTTTTTGACTTCTTGTATAATAATGTCACGTTTGCAGTCATGTGGATATTTGGGAACATTTGCATTCTTGCTCATCATTAAATACAAGAATTCACACAAGGTATGTTTTTGTATCGGAGAAAGTTTGAGTCTTAAATCGAAATTAATCCACTGTCTGTGTCTATATTTGTTTTTCATGCGAGTAAGTGCTAAATCCCTACTTTTACAAACGTGCATTGTCGAGAACGACAGTAATTTAGCGCGATTTATGGCAGCAGACTCTGCCCGCAATCTATCATATGCATGCTGTGTGGTTAGTCATTTTTGACTGCAAATGATGAGGTAATTTGATTAAATGTACTGGATTTACAGCATTTTGGCAGTTAGAAATACTCGATTTTAATATTATTTTAATGTAGAATAAAATGAACTACTCAGCATTTTGTTCGCGTACCCCCTTTTGTCACCTCACGTACCCCAGGGGTACACGTACCCCAGTTTGGGAACCACTGATTCAAGAGGTTTGTTAAAAAAAACACTGTTCTTCCCCTAATGAAACAAGTGAAGTCTTTTCAAGTAAACCGCTGAATCATTCATTCAAGAGATTAGTTCAAAAACACTGCTCGTTCCCTAATGAAACAAGTGAAGTCTTTATGAGAGAGTCATTGAATCGTTCATTCAAGAGATTTGTTCAAAAAACACTGATTCATCCAGTAATGAAACAAGTGAAGTCTTTATGAGAGAGTCATTGAATCGTTCATTCAAGAGATTTGTTAAAAAAATGCTGATTCATCCAGTAATGAAACAAGTGACGTATTTATGAGTGAGTCATTGAATCATTCTTTCAAGTGATTTGTTAAAAAAATGCTGATTCATCCAGTAATAAAACAAGTAAAGTATTAATGAGTCATTGAATCACTCATTCAAGAGATTTGTTAAAAAAACGCTGGTTCATCCAGTAATGAAAAAAGTGAAGTCTTTTCAAGTAAACCACTGAATCATTCATTCAAGAGATTAGTTCAAAAACACTGCTCGTTCCCTAATGAAACAAGTGAAGTCTTTATGAGAGAGTCATTGAATCGTTCATTCAAGAGATTTGTTCAAAAAACACTGATTCATCCAGTAATGAAACAAGTGAAGTCTTTATGAGAGAGTCATTGAATCGTTCATTCAAGAGATTTGTTCAAAAAACACTGATTCATCCAGTAATGAAACAAGTGACGTATTTATGAGTGAGTCATTGAATCATTCTTTCAAGTGATTTGTTAAAAAAATGCTGATTCATCCAGTAATAAAACAAGTGAAGTATTAATAAGTCATTGAATCACTCATTCAAGAGATTTGTTAAAAAAACGCTGGTTCATCCAGTAATGAAAAAAGTAAAGTATTTATGTGTCAGTGAATCGTTCAAGAGATTCGTAAAAAAAATGCTGATTCATCCAGTAATGAAACAAGTATTTATAAGTGAGTCATTCGTTCTAATCATTCATTCAAGAGATTAGTTCAAAAACACTGCTCGTGAAATGAAACAAGTGAACTCTTTATGAGTGAGTCATTGAATCCTTCATTCAAGAAATTTGTTCAAAAACACTGATTTATCCAGTAATGAAAAAAGTGAAGTCTATATGAGTGAGTCATTGAATCATTTATTCCAGAGATTTGTTAAAAAACACTGATTCATCCATTAATGAAACAAGTGAAGTCTTTTCGAGTAAACTATTGAATCAATCATTCAAGAGATTCATTCAAAAACACTGTTCATCCCCTAATAAAACAAGTGAAGTCTTTATGAGTGAGTCATTGACTCATTCACTCAAACCGATTTAAAAAAAATAAATAAAACAAAAAAATCAAGCATTTTAAATAGGCTGCAGCAATTAACATTTTGTCAGAACCTCTAGTAAATTGTTATTTTGTTTAGTTGTCTATTCGGAATTGTGTGAGAATCGTGATCTCTATTTGAAACGTGTTTGAAACTATTTGAAATTGTGTTTTCTGTGAAAAGAATTGCGTATCTCTAAGAATAGTGTGACTTATTTTCCAAAAAAAGTGCAAAAGTACCTTCTTTTTTTAAGTCAAAATTGCATTGTTGAGAGAAAAAAACCCACTTGCAACGATGTATAAATCACATTTTATTATTACATTCAGAAAATATGTACAATACTGGTAAATAAAACTAAACGTTTACAGACATTATGAACATGTATTTTATTTCGCCTAACTTCACAACAAATCTTTTAGATTTAACAGTGTTCAAAACAGAACAGGAATGAAAAATATAAGTATATAACAAATTATAGTGGCATTCATTATAAACAACATTTATTATAAATGCAAAGCCTAAACAAATGTATTTAAAGGGAAACTGAAACTACCGGTGTGTGGGGAAATGTGCTAAAGAAACTCACATTTCTCTCTTGTTCAGTTTTGCATGCTTGACATTAATTGCATAATAAGTTTCAGGTGATTAAAAAACTAGACTTATATTCTGGAAAATACGTTATGCAAATAGCATTAAAAGAATGATGTGTTAGTGAAATAAAAAGTTGTTTATGTTCAAATATTTTAAATCCAATTTTGTGTTAAAATGTCTGAACTTGTTTGATCAAGAATGAGATGGAATGTGCATTATACATTTTAAAAACAGTATTTAGTATGCCATTTTGAGATGCAAGAGTCGTGTGTGTGTGTGTGTGTGTGTCAGGACACCGAGGTGTACAAGGCATCGGTTAAAGAGGACATGCAGCGCTGGCAGGGTGTCTTGCGTCTCCACGGGTCAGTGGACTGGCTCATCGTGGTGGTGGAGAGTGACAACAAGAAGAAGAACAAAACCAACATCCTGCCGCGCACCTCCATCGTGGACAAGATCCGGAACGACTTCTGCAACAAACAGAGCGACAGGTGAGGCGTGCGGAACCCGACTCCGGCAGCGCTGAAATAGCTCCTGATCCCAGCGCGCGTCAGCAGCTGCTGTGACTGAGATCTGCGCCGCATTTAGTGCTGATGATAGCTTTACATGCGCTGCTAAATGTCTGATGAGCGTGTGAGCTGAATGAACAAACTCCACACACGCAGCGGTCAATCAGATCTCACGATCATTCAGGTTATTTTAGGACAGAAACTGAATGTCTAATTAATCAGTCAAACCAATTAATCTTTCGTTCGCAGTTTTAAAATGATCATCCTGATTAACTGAACTTGTTATTTTTATACTTTATTATATTTGATCATATATTTGTTGTGTAAAAAAATCAGTAAAAATGAATATAAAATAAAAGTATATTTTTATTTTATTATATATTTTTATACAATATTTATTTTATTTATATTTATTAAAATATGTTTTAAATATAAACAAAATTATAAAAAATATAATATTAAAAATTAAAAGTAACACTTAAAAATAATATTAAAATTTAAAAAATAAACAATTATAAAAATAATTTAAAAGAAAATCACATTGAGACATTGAGCTATTTATTATAGTTTGATATATTTTATCATATATTCTTATATTTATTGAAATATTTTTTTAAATATAAACAAAATTATACAAATATAATATTAAAAAAGTAACACAAAAGATGATTAAAATAAAAAATTTTTTTAAATTTTAAATTAAAAAATGCTAATCACATGCGCTATTTTTTGTACTTTATTATATTTTTATCATATAGTTTTAGTTTAAAGAAATAAATATAAATCAATTATTATAAAATATAAAAAATAAAAGTGTATATAAATATAAACAAAATGATAAAAATAAAAATGTAACGAATAGTTTTAAAATATGAATACAATTTTAAAAATAAACAAAATCAAAAATGTAAAAAAATAAAAACATCACGTCGGGACATTAAGCTATTTTTTATACTTTATTATATTTTATGATATATTTTTAGTTTTAAAAATATTTTTATTATATTGTTTTATAAAATATTTATTCAAAATGTTTAAATACAACTATAAAATATAATAAAATATTTAAATATTATAAATATGGTATGTTATTTAAATAAAAATGACAAATATGTTTAATAAATATAAATACAATTTAAAACATTTATTAAAAAAAGATATCACATCAACACGTTGAGCAAAATAATCAAACTCAACACATGCAGCAGTCAATCAGATCTGAATCTTATTCAGGTTATTATAGATGTTTTGCATGTTTGTCACATAATCACCAATTAATCCGGCGTTATCAGTGTTTTGAGATTATCGTGTGGGCTGATAACTGAGCCTGTTGCCACAGTGTTTAATCATCTAATGCACTAAATGGTGTGAAAATAAGCGTTAATTGATTTTCCGCCAGTGTTTTGTGTACGTCTCATCTGCTGTGAATAAATCTGTCTGTCTGTCAGGTGTGTGGCTCTGTCTGACCCTTTGAAGGAGTCGTCTCGCTCTCAGGAGTCGTGGAGTTCGTTCCTCACTAAACTGCGCACGCTGCTGCTCATGTCCTTCACCAGGAATCTGGGCCGCTTCGAGGACGAGATGCGGACGCTCCGAGAGAAACGCACTGAGCCCGGCTGGAGCTTCTGTGATTACTTCATGGTCCAGGTGTGTTATTGGCTGAGGAAGCTGTCAGTCACACACAGTGCCTGTTTCCAGCTGTATAAATCTGTCTGTGTGTTGATCAGGAGGAGCTGGCGTTTGTGTTTGAGATGCTGCAGCAGTTTGAAGATGCTCTGGTCCAGTATGATGAACTAGACGCTCTTTTCACACAGTATGTGCTCAACTTCGGCGCTGGAGGTAAACTGTCATCTGTGCATTAATATCTTGTGTTGCCCGGCCTAATTTAATATTTGAAATATTTTAAAGGCAATATGAAAAAACGTACGCACAGTTAACATCAGGATTTATTTGATTGTGAAATGTTAAGCTATAATTTTATTGGTCATTATGTTTTTTACCACTGACAGCTTCGATTTCATCAGCAGAAAAGAAAAAGAGCTGAGAACGTTTTATGATAGATTGTTGAATGTATATTTTCACTTATTATATTTTTTATAAAATATTTTATTAAAATAAAATCATTGAAATAAATAAAATATTTTAAAATATAATAAATACTTTTTGAAATATGAAATAAAATTATAAAAATAAAATGTTTAAAAATTAAATTAATTACTTTATATGTATATATATATACGTATATATAACGTAATTTATAAAAAACAATAAAAAAATTTTAAAAAAATTATAGAAATAGAATAAAATTTTTTAAAATATAATAAATGCCTTTTGAAAAAAATGAAATAATTATTAATTTTTTTAAATTATGTAAAAATATATATATTTTAATTATTTATATATATATATATATATATATATATATATAATACACATAAAATTATATAAGTAGAATAAAATATTTAAAAATATTATTAAATATGTTTTGAAATATATGAAATAAATTATAAAAAATAAAAAAGCATATATCATTATAGAAATAGATTAAATATGTAAAAATATAATAAATACTTTTTGAAATATGAAATAAAATTATAAAAATAAAATGTTTAAAAATTAAATTAATTTATATATATATATATATAAAGCGTAATTTATAAAAAACAATACAAAAATTTAAAAAAATTTTAGAAATAGAATACATTTTTTAAAAATATAATAAATGCCTTTTGAAAAAAATGAAATAATTATTAATTTTTAAAAATTATTTAAAAATATATATTTTTATTATTTATATATATATATAATAATAAACATAAAATTATATAAGTAGAATAAAATATTTAAAAAGATTATTAAATATGTTTTGAAATAAATATGAAATAAAATTATAAAAAATAAAAAAGCATATATCATTATAGAAATAGATTAAATATGTAAAAATATAATAAATACTTTTTGAAATAAAATTATAAAATTAAAATATTTAAATCACTCATATTAAGATAAGAGACAAATTAAGAAAGTAAATGGGGCTCATTTTAATTTTGTCATGGTTGGATTCAGGTAAATTGTGCCCAACTCGTCCAGTATTCCCAGGTTTCACTCTAGTCACTCATTCACTGTTTTCTCTGTGTTCAGATGGTGCCAACTGGCTGGGTTCGTTCTGTCAGCCGGTGCGGAGCTGGAACGGGCTGCTGTTGCGCAGACCCATCGACATGGAGAAGCGTGATTTGATTCAGAGAGGAGAGGCCAGTCTGCTGGATCTGCGCAGTTACCTGTTCTCCCGCCAGTGTACGCTGCTCATCTTCCTGCAGAGACCCTGGGAGGTGACGGCCCGGGCGCTCGAACTCCTGCACAACTGTGTGCAAGAGCTGCGACTGCTGGAGGTACTCGTGAGTGTTTGCTCAGAGCTTTATTCAGGTGTGATTCAGATGGGTGGGCTGATGGGTGTCACTGCTGCAGGTGTCTGTGGTGAGCGGCGCACTGGACTGCTGGGTGTTTCTCAGCTGTCTGGAGGTGCTGCACAGGATCGAGGGCTGTTGCGACCGCAGCCAACTGGAGGCCAACTTCTCTCACACCGTGGGCCTGTGGACATACGCTACTGAGAAGGTACTGAGACACTCCATTTTAAAACAAAATTAGAGCACTTAGAGCATTTGTTACTACTCGGTATTTATTTGTATAATTATACTGTAACAAGGACACCTTAATATAAAGCGTAAGTATCCTCTAAGTATTTAAATCTGGTGCTGATATGGAGATGCATTTAAATACACCCAACAACCATGTGTTCATCTGTTGGCAGCTGAAATCTCTGGGTGATCTGTGTGGTCTGGTGTCCGAGAACGGCCCAAACTCTGAGGACCTGAACAAAACCGTTGACCTGCTGGCTGGTCTGGGAGCAGAAAGACCAGAAACGGGTAATTAGCCTAAAATAACACATCACTTTCCATTGTCCTTGTTGTATGAGGTATTTCATTTTACTAAAATTTAAAGGCACAATATGTAAGATTTTTGGATAAATGTACATTAGCACACTCAAATATATCTATTATGATAAAACAGCACTGTGTTACCCCACATACGCTTGACCGGAAGAAGCGGAAGCGGCGACTGTGGCATAATAAAAGTCCCGCTGCTCTCAAGCTGTGTGTCGCGCTCCAGCAATCGCTCCAGCGGCCTCGTTCCGCTCCCACAGCACTCGCCCTGCTCTGCTTCATACTACAGTTACATTAATAATCTCATGAGTCCTGTCCTGATTCTTTTCCACCATCTGAAGACGTTAAGACAACACATCCCATGATTCTGCGCTCAATCTCGTCGTAATCAAGCTACACTTTTGTTTTGAATAGGCGACCTTTACTGGCGAAAAATTACATATTGTGCCTTTAACAGGTTACGATTAGGAATATGTACAGCTGAAATTTAAAATTGTACTGTATTGTGTAAAAAAACTATTACATATATATGTATATATATTAGAGCTGTCAAGCGATTACATTTTTTTAATCAAATTATTAATTACATGATGTGTTTATTAATTAATCTAATTAACCGCAAATTAATCGTACATCAGATTTGACTGATAAATTGCCCCCAAAAGATAATTTAAAGTCATTATTGTGTTAAATGAGAAAAGCATCAAATAGACATTATAGAAAGTAGCTTAAGGGGCCGTTTACACGACACCGTTTTCAACTAAAAACTGAAAACTTTTTATGCGCTTTGGCCGTTCATTTACACAACAACTGCGTTTTGGTGGCCTGAAAACGCACTTTGAAACCCGTTTTCAAAAGTTTGCAAGTTTTCAAAAACGGTCTCCGTGTAAACAACAAAAACACGAATCTGTGAAAACGATGACGTCATGCACATGCGCATTTCCTGTTCAGTCTATAGTGTTTCATCGCCATCTAATGGCCTGCCAGCAGAATACAGCGTTTTTAGTCATTTTCACGGATTCGTATGAATGGGGATCGTTTTGACAATGGTGTCGTCTGTACGTGGAAAACTCGAAGTAAAAACTTCTCCGTTTTAAGCATATCGTTGTCGTGTAAACGTACCCTTAGAAAGAAATATTTTATTTGATTCAACATAGAATTTATTACACAAACTTTTATGCTTGAACGGCCATGATGTATATATTTTTTAAGAAGCTGAATTTGTATTTAGAAATATTTACAGACTGTTTATTGAGGTGGCATGAATGCACTACAATTAAACTGCAAATGAACATAAAAGAAGATAATTTGAGAAATGTATTTTTTTTCATACAATGGACGACAATGGTTACCAAAGTAGTTTGGTTACCAACATTCTTCAAAATATCTTCTTTTATGTTCTGCAAAAGAAAGAAACTCATACGGGTTTAAAACAACATGAAGGGTGAGTAAATGATGACAGAATTTTCATTTTTGGGTGAACTGTCCCTTTAATGGGTTTTTTATTATTATGGAAATATGAAATTATTTTTTTTTAATGACATGATACTCTAAATAAGAAACTAAACCTGCCAGTAGGTGGCGGTAAATGTCTAAATGAGTAAGTCAGTCATTCGATTCGTTCAGGAATTAAGTAAATGGCTCTCTTTATAATTGGGCCATTGAATCATTGGTTCACCCGAGTTACACACACACATATATATATATATTTATACTTATTTAAATTATCTCTGTAATGTGTTTGTAATCTCTCTCTCTCTCAGCGAACAGCCTTCAGAGTCCATATAAAAAGCTCAAGGAGGCGTTATCATCCGTAGAGGCCTTTGAGAAACACTATCTGGTGAGAGTTTTGTCCCTTGTAGTCTGTGTGTGTGTTTATTTTAGCGCTGTGATTACTTGATTTATTTTTGACATCATTTGTGAGCGTCTGTCTCTCTGATCAGGAGCTGTCTCACGCCGCTATGGAGATGTACAGGGCGATTGGGCGGCTGCGTTCGGCTCGGCTGGTTGGGAAGAGTCTGGCTGAGTTCTACATGTGAGCATGACTGAAAATCCCTGAAGGAACAGAAGCACATATAACACCCTCCTGTGGGAGACGGGTTGTACAAGTGCATGGTTAATCAGACGTGTGTGTGTGTGTGTGTGTGTGTGTGTGTGTAGGAGGAAGGGAGACCCTCAAAGTGCTGAGAATTTCCTTCTGGATTCTCTGAAGTCGTATGTGTCCGAGAGCTGGAGTTTACCGCTCACACACACACGCAAACAGATCGCAGAGTGTCAGAAACAGCTGCAGAAAATGGACGAGTATCCTTCACACATCTCTGATCACGTGTAAATGATGAAACACGTGATCATATCATGCCACTGAACCTCGTGTGATTCGCTTGTGCACAACTAAAGACTGAGTTGTCATAAAACATGTTCCCCCGTCTTACTGTGAACTAATGAAGGAGAAATGACAGATTCTCAAAGTGAAATTACATTGTTTCCTGCTGTCAGAAGTGAGGTCAGGTTCCTGTTTTCTGTCTGGTGCGCGTGTTTTCTTTGACCATGTGTGTAGATACCTGCAGACAAGCGCTCTGCTCGCCAGCGATGCCAACCTGAGCGATGAAGAGAGGAAGCACTTCTGCCAGGAGATCCTGACCTTTGCCAGCCAGACCATAGAGAGCAAAGGTCAACAGAAAGGTCAGATTTGTGTTTGGAGTGTGTTTACCACAGCTGTCAGGCTGCAACAATGACAAAAACACTATAGAAATGTCATAACGGTACACTTTATTCCAGGTCACATGACCGATTTGAGCCAGGAATGCTGTTCTTATGTTGTTGAATGATGATGATAATAATTGGTCCTTTAAATAATGAATAATTAAATAACGAGTCACTGAATGTTTTTATTTAAAACAAATTTTTTGTCTTTCTCTTTGCTCACAGATGAAAGTTGCTGATAAAGTTTCATGAAAGATTATAAAACTAAAAAATAATATTTTAAATAAATACAATTATGAAAATATAATAATATAACTAAAAAGAAATGTAAATAATTATAAAAATATAATGAAATATTAAATCTATATATATGAAAATTAAATAAATAAACATTATTGTTTAAAATAAATATCAGTAAAATTTGTAATAAAATTATAAAAATATTTTTAAAAAAACCAAAAGTATAAATATTAATATACAAGTAAAGTAAAACATTTATACATTTATATTATATATCAAAAATATAAATAATTATATAGTGAAATATTATAAAAATATAATAAAATAACTAAAATATTGTTATATACACAACATTATAAATATATAATAAAATACTTAAAAATTATAAATATATTTCAGGTCTCATGTTGTTTATTTAAATGAATGTTTCATTAAAGATTATGAAAATTAAATAAATAAATAAATTGTTTAAAATCAATATCAGTAAAATTTGTGAAATATAAAAAAATTATAAATAATATAGATAAAAAATGTATAATATACAAGTAATATAAAATATTTATATTATATATAAATATAAATGTATATAATAAATAATTAAATATTATAAATGTTATAATATCATATTAAATATGAATTTTAATATTATTGAAATATTAGACAAATATAATAAAAGAACTAAAAATATTGTTATATACATAACATTATAAAAATATAATAAAGTATTTTTAAAAAATGTAAAGGCTCAATGTAATGTAAGATTTTTGGATAAATGTACATTAACAATTTTGTGTTCTGATCAACCGACCACAGCTATGACATCATGCTATCAGTACTAATCGTGTGCTTTATTTCAGGTCACATGATAGATATGTGTCAGAAAAGCTGTTCTCAAATGGTTGTGTCTGCAACATTCTTGTCTTTCTCTTTTCTCACAGACCCGCGTGTTGCTCTGAGCATGAGTTCGTTCACTCATCTTCACGAGTTGCGTTTCCGTCCCGCCTCGGCGCTGGTGCACGTCGGTGCCGTCCTGCAGCTGGAGCTGCATCTGTGCAGTCTAATGCCTGTGCCCGTACGGGTGGAGCAGCTCGCCGCCAGCGTCCACTTCACCATGGAGCAGCCCGGCACGACGGCTCAGAAACGAGCCGCTCAGAACCCTGATGGCACCGTCACGTTCCCGGCAGCCAGTCCGGTGTCAGCGTCTCCGGCGCTGGAGCTCTGCGAGATCCAGGAACACAGTCCGTCTGATAACGTGCTGAACACCGCCGGCGTGGTCTGTAAGAACATGCACCTGCTGATGCGACGCCACGACAGCACCTCGTCCCTCGACACGCCCATCACTGCGCCGTCTGCCCTCGCTATGGATGATGGAGCTCAGATGCTTAAGGCTCATGATGTCACTCTGTTGCCTGGCAACAACAGCATTGTCTTCACCGCACCAGTGAGAAGAAACCTTTAATTTGATCTGATTATAGCAGGTTTCCTAAACTCATCATTAATTAATCATAAAAATGTTATTGAAAAAATAATTGAATCTTAATGTCAAATTTAAAATCAATAATTGTAAAATATAAACACTCATAGTAAAACACATTCTGAAAAAATTTAATTATAACATTAAAATAAATCATTTAAAAATAAAAACACTAAAAATAAAATACTTTCTGAAAATTAATTAAATCTTAAAAATGTCAAATTAAAATAAATTGTAAAATATAAACAAAGTAAAACATTTTCTGAAAATTAATTAAAGTGTAAAGTTAATAAAAACACAAAAAATGAAATCATAGAAATGTAAAATTACAAATAATACAATTTTAGAAAGTTTTTTTATTGTTTTTGTTTTACAATTATTTATTTTAATTTGACATTTAAGATTCAATTAATTTTTAGAAAGTGATTTTTAATGTTACATTTTTATCATTTTAGAACTTTTTTCATTGCTTTCAAATGATAAAAATGTAACATTAAAAATCACTTTCTAAGAATTCATTAAATCTTAAATGTCAAATTAAAATAAATAGTTGTAAAATAAAAACCCCCAAAAAAAGTTCTAAAAATTCATTAAATCAGAAATTTTTTAATTAAAATAAATTATTTAAAAATAAAACACTAAAAATGAAATCATGGAAAAGTGAAAATAAAATAAATACAATGAAAAAAACTTTCTAAAATTGTATTAAATCATAAAAATGTAACTTTAAAAAAATCACTTTCTAAAAATGAATTAAATCTTAAAAATGTCAAATTAAAATAAATAAATGTAAAATAACCACTCATAATTTATCAAAAATCTATTAAATTATAACATTAAAATAAATCATTTTAAAAATAAAAAACACTAAAAAAACTAAAATCAGAAAATATAACATTTAAAATAATTTAAAAAAATAAGGAATAAATTCTAATAAAATAAAAAATAAGTATATATAGATGTTTTAATAAAACATTTAAATAAATGTTATAATAAAATGCCTTTTAAAATAAATGATTTTATGTATATATATATTAGGTACAATGGTTTCGACTGACAAAACGGTTTTATTTAGGAATCTCTGGATTATTGGATATATTTCACATAATCGTGTGATAATCATCACCTTTTCATGTGATTTCATTAATCTAAAGAAGAAAATGAATCCCTGATTTTCTCAGAGTCAGAAGCCCGGCACATACACCCTCCGGCAGCTGTGCGCCACGGTGGGCCGCGTCCAGTTCGTTCTGCCTCATATTTATCCTGTGGTTCAGTATGAGGTTTACTCCCAGGAGCCTCAGCTCACCATCCAGCCTCTCACAGGTCAGTCACAGACGAGAGCACTTGTGTCCCGATCGTTCATTTAGGAATCCGTTTCAGACCTGACGTTTCTTGTTTTCTCAGAGAACCTGTTGGCTGGGTTACCGCAGCAGGTGAAGTTCACCATCCTGACGGGTCACTACACAGTGAAGAAGGGCGATGCTCTTCAGCTGAGTAACACAGACTCCATGCCGGTGCTGCACTCGTCCACATGCACCGCCCGCATCCTCAGCAGCACCGGAGGTGAGCGAGAGTCACAGTCAGATTTATTGACAAGTATGCTTACACACACACACTCAAGGAATTGTCTTGGTGACAGTAGCCGACAGAGAGATAATAGAAATAACCATGAAAAAAAGTGACGCCTAGAACTGAAGTGATTTGATGTGTGTGATTGTCTCAGAGCTGGTGGGTGAGAGCGCTCTGTCCATCCAATCGTCTGACAAGGTGACGAGCATCTCTCTTCCTCTGACGCCACCCTACCACACGCTGGAGTTCCTGCTGGATGTTCTGTGTCATATCCCATCATCCCCTGCGCGGGTGGAGAGCGAGCATCTGACTAACGGTCAGATCAGTCATCGCGCTCGCAGCAGAGCGCGCTTCAACAGCGGGATGGCCGTCATAGACCAGAAGGTTTGACGCACGTGCAGAAATCATACAGAAGTTACACTGATGATTGTTTTTGTGTTTATTGCTGATTTCAGCCATAATCTATTATGTTGTTATAAATCTGTCATGTTTTGCTCATGTCTTTTAATGTCAACATGAAATCAAAATGGTTTTACTTTGATTCATTTCATTAGACATTAATACAAAGAGAAAAATCATTCATAGCTCTTAATTTTGAAATTGTGGTTTCCAAGCCTGGAAAAGTCTAAATAATGGAAATAAATATTTTTAATAATAATAAATACAGAAATGCAGAAAATAAAGCTTCCAATAAATATAAATAGATTTCATATTTTTTATACGTATAAATATAATATTTTCATATTTAAATATATGTAAATGAAATATATATTTTTTATTATTATTTTTATATATATATATATATATATATTTTTTTTTTTTTAATGACTAAATATCTAAATATTAAAAATTAAATATTAATAATAATATCAAATAAAAAATGCCAAAAATAAATCTTCCAATATTTCATATTGTAATATATATATATATATATATATATATAATTTTTATTTAAATATAAAAAATATATTTGCATATTTAAATATATATATATATATATATATATATATATATATATATATATAATTTATTTGAATGACTAAATATTTAAATAATAAAAATTAAATATTATTAATATTAATATTAATAAATAAAAAATGCCAAAAATAAATCTTCCAATAAATATTTCATATTGTAATATATATATATATATATATATATATATATATATATACACACTTTATTTTAATGACTAGAAATTATCTCTTTGAAATACATTTTACACAATATAATTTGCTTATATTTTTATTCTTTGATAAAAAAAAATAGAGAGTGTCACTGATAAAGACAAAGAGTGTCACTGAAGGCCCTTCAACACTCACAGGTGTGATGTAACGGTCTGTATCTGTTGCAGGTGTCTGTCGATTGTCCCTGGTCCATTTACTCGACGCTGGTTTCTCTCACCTTCCACGTGCCCTTTAAAGTCAAACACTCATTGCTGTCTGCAGGGCGGAGGTACTGACCCCTCTTGACCCCTCATTGTTACTATAGTAACCATAGGTACTATAGGTTTGATGCGTTTCCTGTGTGGTTTCATCTCAACAGGAAGTTCATCCAGGTTTGTCTTCAGAATGTATCGGACACTAACTTTCAGCTGACCAATCAGACGCTGGCTGAGGATCAACACACACCGTCACTGGAGCTGCTGTCTCTCAACACTAAAACACACAGCGTGAGTCTGATTTACTCTGATTGGTTTTAGATAAGTAGGGCTAATCAGCTCTTTTGAACGAATGTCTTGAATGAATGATTCAATGACTCACAAAGACTTCATTTGTTTCACTACTAATCAGTGCTTTTGAACAAATCTCTTGAGTGAATGATTCAGTGACTCACTCACAAATACTTCACTTGTTTCATTACTAATCAGTGTTTTTGAACAAATCTCTTGAGTGAATGATTCAGTGACTCACTCAAAAAGGCTTCTTGTTTTGTTACTAATCAGCATTTTTTTTTTAAACAAATCTCTTGAGTGAATGATTCAATGACTCACAAATACTTCACTTGTTTCATTACTAATCAGTGTTTTTGAACAAATCTCTTGAGTGAATGATTCAGTGACTCACTCACAAATACTTCACTTGTTTCATTACTAATCAGTGTTTTTGAACAAATCTCTTGAGTGAATGATTCAGTGACTCACTCATAAAGACTGGTTTCTTTACTAATCAGCGTTTTTGAACGAATCTCATGAATGAATAATTCTATGACTCACTAATAAAGACTTGTTTCATTTCTAAGCACTTTTGAATGAATCTCTTGAATGAATGATTCAATGACTCGCTCACAAATACTTCACTTGTTTCATTACTAATCAGTGTTTTTGAACAAATCTCTTGAATGAATGAATGATTCAATTCTGCATGTTTGCTGTGATCGTACTTGTCAAAGGTTTAATAGACGGAGTGAATCGTTGTCATTTAGGAATAAGATCTTGTGTGTTTGAATTGAAATAGCAATCTTTTAGCGATTAATCGTGCAGCTCTACTGTGACTCTGTCAGTGATCTGTGTGTGTGTGTGTTCAGGTGGTGTTCAGTCAGCAGTGTGTGTTCAGCGTGTGGGAGCTGCGGTGGAGCGGCGTGCCACCCGTCTCTCTGCAGTGTGTGTTCTCGGCCAGTTTCGCTCCTGCAGACGTGCCGGACGCAGCGCTCAAACCCTACAGCTACGAATTCGCAGTGGAGAGAGTTTCAGTGAGTCTCGTTCTCTCGCAGACAGATGATCGACTGCGTCGCAGCATCAGTTTAATGCTTGAAATATTTGTCTGTGTGTCAGACTCTATACAGCGTGCGAGCGGAGATCCGTCCGGCCGCAGGCGAGCAGCACTGCCGCACCGGCGCCCTCTGCAGGCTGGAGGTGTCGCTCACGCGCCTCACTGAACCCAACGACGCGGACCGGTCCGATGAGGAGTTCAGCGAGACGGAAGGTCTTCGCACTTCACGACTGATGTATGAAGGTACGACAGCTTCGACACTTCCTCAAGGACTGAAGAAACATGAACTTGATCAGCATCAAGATTTCAGGTTCAAATGTTTTCCAAACTGGGGTTTGTGAGTCAATGAAAAGCTGATAATTAGATAATAAAATAAAATAAAAATGTCAAATTAATTAATAAATAATCTTTTACTAATAAAAGTAAATTGCTTACTAAAAACATGATATTTTTTTTAAACTGGTATTTGTGATTAATGAAAAGCTGATAATAATTAAATCATAAAAATATTTAAAAAAATGAATAAATCATTTTAAAATTTTACCCTAAAAATAAATCGCTTACTAAAAACATGACATTTTTTATATGTTTTTAATGAAAAGCTGATAATAATTAAATCATAAAATGTCAAATTAATAATGAATAAATATTTTAAAATATTACACAAAAAAAAATCACATACCAAAAACCACAAGATTTATTGTATGTTTTTCAACCTGGTTTTTGTGAGTTAATGAAAAGCTAATAATAATTAAATCATAAAAATGTAAAAAAAAAAAAAAAAAAAAAGAATAAATTATTTTAAAATTTTACCCTAAAAATAAATCGCTTACTAAAAACATGACATTTTTTCTATGTTTTTAATGAAAAGTTGATAATAATTAAATCAGATAATGTCAAATTAATGAATAAATATTTTAAAATATTACAAAAAATAAAAAATAAATCACTTACCAAAAACAACAAGATTTATTGTATGTTTTTCAAGCTGGTTTTTATGAGTTAATGAACAGCTAATAATAATTAAATCATAAAAATGTCAAAAAAATGAATAAATTATTTTAAAATTTTACCCCCCAAAAATAAATCGCTTACTAAAAACATGACATTTTTTAATGTTTTTTAAACTGGTTTTTGTGAGTTAATGAAAAACTAATAATAATTAAATGAAAAAATGTCATATTAATGAATAAATCATTTTAAAATGTTGCAAATGAAAATAAAAGACTTACTAAAACACATGAAATATTTTATTTTTTGTCATGTCATGTGACCATTAACCAACATCAGAGAACCATGAACATGCGATCATGTTGTTAAATGATCCAAATTCATTCATTTAAATCAATTAAATATTTTAGCTCATAAGTAACCATTTTTTCCCATCATTCCTGTGGGGTCACAGATGAATTTTGCATTTTGTATGTATTTTAAATTTAAATTATTTACATATAAAAACAGCAGTAATTATTTGCATTATAATTAGAAAATGGAATAAAATAGTTTTAATTGAATGTCCCACCAAAAGATGTCAATTTTCCAAATGAAGAAATGCACTAAAGGTTTTTTTCAATCATGTAAAGAAGTTTTCTGATTAATTATTTGGATGATCTGTGTGTCTGCAGTGATTGACAACCACAGTAACTGGGCGGTGTGTGGCAAGAGTTCAGGGGTCGTGTCTATGCCGGTCGCTGCCATGGCGACACACAAGGTTCACATGGAGATCATGCCCCTGTTCGCGGGTCAGCTGCCCTTCCCCAACATACGTGTGTTCAAGTACCTGCCGCATCACGCCAGCGTCGTCATCCAGCCCGACACAGGTCAGGTCACTGCGTTCATCAGCAAACATAAAACTTTAACCCTAAAAGCAATAATCAACTTGAACAGTTTCATCAATTTTTAAAAAAAAAAATGCAATCAAATGAAAATACAACTAACAAAACATTGCATTTTTATTTTTTATTCAGTTTAAATTTATTAGAAGTACATTTGACTGCTTTACTCTTCTAGAACTGACACACGATTCTGATTCATTTGAGTGAATCGGTTCATTCGGTCAGTTCGTTCTGCTTGATTTCGTGTTTTATGATTCAATACGGATTTATCACACAAACCTGTAACAGTACAATCAATCTTTTAAAATGTAATTGAATGAAAATACAACAGTATTACTTTTATAATAATTTGTATTATTATTATTAACATCATAGTACATCATACTTTTTCTGTAATAATTTAATGAACTTTTATTTTGGCGGGTTGTAGTGAATGCCTCTCTCTCACAGACAAGTCTGATTCATTTGAGTGAATCGGTTCATTCAGATGGTCAGTTCTGCTTGATATGACTCAAGATTGATGTTTGTGCTCCAGCAGACTCGTGTCTGGAGAACGACAGCCTGTCGGTGCTGGATAAGGCTCTGGAGGATCAGGCGGACACGGCGAGTCTGCGGAGCCGCGGGAGCGTTCAGTCTCTGGGCGAGCAGCAGCCGCGGGGCGTCCCGATGCCCAAACGCCAGGCCTTCGGACCCGGACAGGTGTTCAATGGCACGCAGGGACGCCAGGTGCTGGTGCTGCCCGGCACCGACCATCACGTGCTGGAGGTCAACGTCACATGACCCCGATGGACGGCCCCGGACACCCATCTCTGCCGGACGTTCTCATTGGTCGTGGTTAATGTGAAACGCAAACGGACGTGTATGACTGGAGCCTGACACTGGCTTTAATTTGACTTCATTCTTACTCCGTCACGAGACACTAGACGGCATCCCTCAGACATCCCATAATGCCTTGCAGCCCCTCCTCTCCGTGCTCAGGTGTGTGTGTGTGTGTGTGCGCGTGTGTGTCACCGCTGAGCTTCATTCGCTGTATTCAGTGTGAGTGTTAGTGACGAGAGCGCCACCTGCTGTACATACTGTTGAATACATAGATGATATTTGAAGAGAATCATCGGTCACCAGTCACTGAATCAATGATTGTTTCACTGGGATTTTGGGGATTTAGATATTTAACTTTTTTATTTTTTGAAGGTTTCCGGGGAAAACGAACATTTGCGCTTTATTGACTTTACTGACAGTGTTGTTCGAACACGCCCCTTCCTGCTGACATCACATGATTGATGTGTCGTCGAATGACCATATTTACACAAACACGACATCAGAAAATCAGAACAACAATAAATGTAGTTTTTGTTTCATGCTTTGTTATGAAAAACATTCATATTTCAGTCCACAACCAGGAGTTTTTTTTTTTTTTTTTTTTCGCTGCATTCTGGCTATTTTCATGACATTTAAACCCTTTTAAATCTAAAATATAATTATGTATAAAATATAATTATATTTAATTTATAAATATATATTTATATATAAATTAAATATAGTTATATATTTATATTTATTTATTTTTTTCGCAGCTATTATATAAATGAGAACTTTTTTGGGGGGTTTTGCATAGTAAATTGTGGGGAAAATGTCATAATGATCATCATTATTATCTGTCATAATGCACAAAATCTTAATGGTTCTAAAAAAAAAAATGTTAAAATAATCGTTAAAAAAAAATCTTGATTTTGGGGTGAAATATGAGCCGTTTGTGTATAAATGTCACAGATGGACGTGTGTGTTTTTACAGTCCGTCAGGAAGGAAACTGTTTCAGGCTCGTTTGTTTGAACCTGTAAACACTAACGAGTGTGCGATTTGATCAGGAGCGTCTGAGACACGAATCTCTCCTGATCTCCAGCATTAGTGACGTTCAGGAGGAAGTGATGTGTTTTTCAAGAGGAAAACTTCTGCTGCGAATGGTTGCTTCAGTCTGTCTGTCTCGTGTGTGTCGTCCGTGTTTCAGTACTGAGAAAACAGATGAAGCTGTGTGTCGTCGTATGAAAGGCCAAAACTGATCACCTGTCCAGTTCATCCACTGCTCACTATTTATTTTGCTTTCCTCTGGATCGGGTCAGGACCTCGTGATTCTCACTCATTTTGGGTGTCAAACGGGATGTTGGGTTTCAGCCCGTGACGTCATGAACAGTTTCACAAGCTGTTTGTAAATTGTCAGTCAAACACCAGATTGTATTTAGATTATTTAAATGAAAAGAATATGTACGCATTATACACTTGAAAATATACATATGTTTTAAAAGGGTGTTTGTTGTCTTGTTTTTCCATTAAAATAACATTTTTATTTTTTTGTTTTAGATCCTCGACATACAGGCTTCTAGATAGTTGAACCAGTGTATTATATTTCTATGAAACACTTAATTTTTCTAATCGATACATTTTTTACAATATATAGTGATGAAGTTTCACCCATTTTAGGGATTCCCTTCCCTTTTTTGGAAATATCCCCACAAAAAGTCTCTCTCTATTTTTTATTTATATATATATATATATATATATATATATATATATATATATATAAAATAAATAAATATATATAATATATATATATATTTATTTATTTAATATATATATATATATATAATAAATAAATGCAAATTAATTTAGTTGCATTTATTTAATATATATATATATATATATATATAATAAATAAATGCAAATTAATTTAGTTGCTTTAAGTGAGGGCGAAATATCTTTACTTTTTCTTGTAAGGATCTTTTTTTTAAAAAAATCTTTAAAAATCAATTGTTTTAGATGTTTTTGCTTGTTTGAAATAATGAGGAAATAGCTGAATAAAAATAAATCTAATGACCCCCCCCCCCCCAAAAAATCCAATCGCCTGAAGAAAATTTAAAAACTAAAAAAATTGACCCCTTCCCAAAAAAATCAAAATAAATCAACAAATAGAAAAATTTTAAAAAATATCTAACCCCCCCAAAAAATAATGTAATTATATTACTTCTAATCAGCCCACCCCAAAAATAAAAAAAGTATAAAAACTATAATTGAAAAAATTAAATATCCAATTAACAAAAACAAACAAAATAAATCAACCAAATAATAAAAATATTATCAGAACAATTCTATTTCCTTGTTTTTGAAATAAGTCTTTAAAAAAATAAATTGTTTAGATCTTGTTCATTTGAGAAAATAAAATACAATATTATTAATAATTTATTGAAGTGCGCAAACCAGCAACAGCTGAAGCCGAGAGACGTACAAACTCTCAGAGGAAAGAAATAAACCTACACTAAATAACTGGCAACGTGTTCAAACACAATATAAAAACACGAGTATAAAAGAGTTTGTCTTCTGCAATCATCTCGCAGTGATTTTCTTTGAAACCCGACAAATTTTTGGCACAAGGTTCCATTTCTCCACATCAGACGGTGAAAACTTCTTCCTGTCAGCTGACTTCCTTTGTAGCCTGATCACAGGAAACACAAAACACGAATGTTAGGGTTTTAAGATCAGCCTAATGTCAGCTCAGCTTTATTCACACTACGGTTTACTGCAGATGTAATCAACACGTGTGTTTTCTGCAGGTTCACTCACATGACCAGCTTCTTGCGCTCTAAAGCTTTCCTGGTGGCGGCTGAGAGGAATCCCTTCCCTTTATTATCCTGAAACACACAGAAGAGACTCTGTTTGATGACCTCTGACCTCATCATCGTACATGTATTCGTCCCGACAGTCAGTCGACGAATACAGTCAGACACAGGCAATTCACACTCCAATCCAGAAGGGGGCGTGCGGTAACGCAGCGCTGTTTGCTAACCGCCACAATGAGAAAAAGTGCAAAAGACAACTACGATCTATGCATAGATATGTTTACATGTAATCTCTCAACCAGTGTTTCAACAGCAGAAACAGCTTGAGAATAATATCTCGCATAGCATTACATTTACCTCAGGAAAGTCATTTAGTGTCCACAGCATGCACTATATTAGCTTATATATTCATTATATTTACTTTACCTGTTAGTAATGTCTTAATTATTTAACATGCATGTAACGATATGTGTCTGCTTATATCAGCCTTCAGTAATGATGATTAGTTCAGTTGTTGCTCACGTGTGGTTTGAGTCGCCGGTCTCGGCTCAGCGCTCGGTCGCAGCGGATCATCTGCATGCGGTCACAGGAGCTTGTGTTGAAGAAGATCTCGTGCAGCTCGTGCCGCGCCGCTCGCAGCTGATGATGCAAACCGAGAGAGAGAGAGAGTCATGTGACCATCATGAACCCGTGTGGCGTGTGTTCAGAGAGACGTCTGACCTGCAGCATGACGCGCTCCTGCAGCATGAGGTCGTGCCTGCCGCCGATGGCCGTCTGCCGCTGGAACGTCAGCAGGAACGTCCGTGTGTCCTGAGACAAAACACAAACACGGCTGTGAGATCACGGGACGCTTTACATGGAACAGGAAATCAAAACTCTTTATGGAAGTTGTAGATATTATCCAGCAGGAACAAAACATTTCTAAATCACAAAAAAACAAATTCCCCCTAAAGTAATTAAAAAAATGTCTAATCACTCAAAGAAAATGAATAAAAATATCACCCAAAAAACATTAAACATGAAAGAATATATGTTTTAAAACTAAATAGTCTAACCGTAACCCCCCCCCAAAAAAAAACATAAATAAATAAATATCTAATTAATAAATAAAAAAAATAAAAAAATATATATATATATATATAATAAATATCTGATTACCTGACCCAAAAAATATCACCCCCCCCCAAAAAAAAAAAAAAAAAAAAAAAAAAAAAAAATCACAAAAAATATTAATAATATATTGCACCAATAATCTAATCACCCCACCCCCAAAAAAATCATAAAAATATTGCCCCAAAAATAAAAAATATTTGTTTGTTTGTTGATTACGTTTTTTTATGCCATGTTAAAAAATATCTATTTAATATATAAATAATTAAATAAAAAAAATCTTATTACCTATCCTAAAAAAATAAAACAATCTGATCACACCCCCCAAATTTAAAAAAAATTATCTAATCACCCCAGAAGATAAAAAAATACCTTAATTAATAAACAAATAAATATCTGATTACCTGACCAAAAAAATAAGAATCACCCCCTCCCCAAAAAAGTCAATAAATAATAAATTACGCCAATAATCTAATTACCCACCCACCCCCCAAAAATCATTAAAAAAAATATATATTACCCAAAAAAAAAAAAATCTATTTAATATATAAATAATTAAATAACAAATCTTATAACCTGACCTAAAAAATAAAAGAATATCTGATCACACACAAACCCTTCGCCCAAATAAAAAAAAAATCTAATTATCCCCAGAATAGAAAAAATATCTCATTAATAAATAAATAAAAATATCTAATTACCTGACCCCCCCCACCCACCCAAAAAAGAATATCACCTGCCCTCCACAAAAACAATTGTCACAAAAAAAATATATATATATAAATATTACCCCAAAAAAGAAAAAATATCTAGTCACCCAAAAAAGCTAATAAAAACATCTAATGACTGAAAAATGTGCTGTCAGTACGTCAGCATGAGGTGGAGCTCACCTTGATGGTCCTGATGAGCCGCGTCACACGTTCTGTGCGCAGGAGTCGACGGGTCAGGAAACCCCTCGCCAGCGCCGCCAGCAGAGGGCGACAGGACGCCGCGAGAGACAGACAGCACTGCTGTGAGAGAGACAGACAGATGATGAGCGCTCATCATATCTATATACACGTGTGTGTGTGTGTGTGTGTGTGTGTGTGTGTGTGTCGTACCCGTGAGGTGTGGAGCACGTCTGTAAGCCCAGCGTGTGTGCAGACAGATGAGCCGAGGAGCGAGGTCGACGTGTCCTCCAGACGTGAGCACGGGAAGGACACGCTCCGCAGGAACTGGTACCGCACCGCCAACGACTGATAGAGAGACCAAACCAGAGACAGGATGATCAATCACAAACAATACAACCATTTCACTTCCAGATGAGCTTGTATTTTTGGGTGGAAGTCTCTTCTGCTCACTAAGGCCGCATTTACTTGATCAAAAATACAGTAATATTGTGAAATATTATTACAATTTAAAGTAACAGTTTTCTATGTGAATATATAGTAAAGTGTAATTTTCAGCATCATTACTCCAGTCTTCAGTGTCACATGATCCTTCACAAATCATTCTGATATGATGATTTGCTGCTCAAGAAACATTTTTCACAAAAATATGAACTGTTTTCAACATTGATAATAATCAGAAATGTTTCTTCAAATCAGCATATTAGAATGATTTCTGAAGGATCATGTGACACTGAAGCTTTTTACATTTTACAATATGTTCACATAAACAGCTATTTTTATTTTTGTAAAAATATTCCACAATTTTTACTGTATTTCTGATAAAGTTAATACAGCCTTGATGAGCAGAAATAGTTGAGTTCAGCTTTTTTTTTTATTGTTTTGGAAACAAACAATCCTGTCGTGCCAATAAAACACTTTAGAGTGAAAGAACGAGAGAACACAAATGAAAACAGGATGACATAAGAGGGCACATGGAGGTGAAGAGAGAGACGGTTAGGTGTGTTCAGGCACTTAAGATCAGTGGCTCATGAATTAAACACAATTATCCTCATTTCCCACAGTGAACACACAGACGGGTCGTTAATATAAAAACATTAAAGCCTGTTCGATGCATAAATTAGAGGCAGTAATTAATGGCGTGAGCAGCTACAGGACCTGAACGAGAAAAACATGTGAAGCTTCGGCTAGAAATTAAACTAAACGTTCCCACAATCCTCTGGGCAGGTCTGATCATAGAGTCCGACAACAAACACAAGTCTGACACGCGTGTGCTGGTGAATGATTCAGTTAGAGATGTAATATATACCAGCTGACAGAGACAGATGAAGAGCGCTTTCTCTTTAAAATCCACATGACACCATGACTCTTAAAGGCACAGCAGCTGCTCTGCATGAGTTTACGTGTGACTGTTGCTCACCTGCAGTAGTTCCTGCTGTCGTCTGCGCTCGTCCTCCATCAGAGCCGTCACCTGATCCTCCTGCGTCTGCGCAGATGACTGCAGCACTGATGACATCACTGAACACATAAAGAACAGCTGAGAGTTCAGTCAGTGAACGTCATGATTTGGGAATGCAATGTGCGGAAGGAAGCATGTGACGTCTTTTCAGGCTCATTCGAACAGCATTTTACTAGTCTACATCAGACAGTAAAAGTGTGCGTGTTTTTTGCAAAGTGAGAAAAAAAGGTTAAATGGTTCTTTAAAAAAAAAAAAAAATTCATGCTTGTACTTCTCGCATAGAAATGAACGAGAACACAAATGATATATAAATACAAAAATTCTGAGAATTTTACATATCAGCCATAATGTGTAAAAAAATATGGATTGTTGTTTATATGGATTATTTAATTATATTATATTTAGTGTTGTCAATCGATTTTTTTTTAAAAAAAACCTAATTAATCGCATTAAAAACATTGGAGTTTTTCATATTTTTATATTGTAATAATTTCACGGTTACTCAAAATTAATGTAGAAACAACTTAAAGACAGTATATTTTAAATATTTTTTATGAATGAAGGCCAGTCTCACTGATACTAACACTGCTGCTGATGAATATATTAATTATAGACATTCAACATTACAGTATAACTGAAAGCTATACATTTCGACGTTTAAAAAATAACTTAAAACAATCTTCACATAAACCTATTAAAATTGTCATATTTACCCGTCTAACAGGTAGGTAACATACTTTGCAGTCTTCACTGCATAAATTATAAATGAAATATAGATTAATCTAAACTAACAATTAAACTACAGTTTTCTCTGTTACCTTTGTTCTTTGATTGACATTAATGACAGTCATCACATCAACTGGTTTATTAGGCTACTGTCACTTTAAGAGCTGCCGCTGCCGAGCATGACGCGTGCATCTCATTTTCTCACAAGTTAAGTTCATTTAAGACGTTATTTAACTAATTTAAGACCGCTCCTATGAGGATACTCGACAAAAGGGGCATTTTGACATAATTCTGTGTGTTGTTTGTTCAAGCGCGAAAGAGAACTCGATACTGGCACGCGTCTTCCTGTGTGTCACATGACACAACATTCACAGACAGCGTTTGAATGGTTTAAAGCATTTGCGTGAATAACAGCGTGATCATATAATGTAACACTAGCCAAATTATGACGGGAAAAAACGGATGCTTCGTTAATTGCGTAACTGGAATTAATGGATTAATCGTATGCGTTAACACGCTAATTTTGACAGCATTAATTATATTGCAAAAATTGTGGGGGAAAAAAGGATCATATTTATTGCTTAGTATCATAAAATTCCCTCAAAATGCAAAATATTGTTGAACAAAAATATATAATATTGATTTTACAGAAAAGGAAAAAAATTCCCTTTTTTTACTGGGAGGAGTGTGACCCCCTAAATAAAGAGCACTAGAGGTTTAAATTATTATTAAGATTTTAATAAATTATATCTATCGCACAACTGTACCTCTAGGCGTGCTGGACCGCTCTCGCCCGGGGGTCAACGCTTCGCCCTCGTTCATCAGGAGCCTCCGTTTGACACGAGACACGCCCTCATGACCTCCCGTCTCAGGGGTCAGCTGCGTCCACAGACTGGAGGGGGCGTCAACATCGTAAGACGAGCCAATCAGAGAGCTTTCTGCGTTTGTTTGCTCAGAATGATTAGCGGTTTCGTTGAGGACTCCTACGATTGAACGACTGGTTTTGGTTTGGATTGGAACAACTGATAAGGTTTGGATCGAGTTTGAGCTCTCTTGACTAATCCCACAATCCTCTTGCTGGACCGTTTCATTGAAAGAGACCGTGGAGGGTTGTTTCGTGCTGTTATAGTTTGGACTTCCTGTTTGGTCTGTCTGTGAAAGCGTGAGCGTTGACTCCAGGTCTGAGATCAGCGCTTTAAGGCTGGACAGGTTGAGCTCTAACTGAGCGATCTGCTCTGTTTGCGCTGACATCATCCCTCCATTATTCGACGAGCTGAGGATGTTGGCATCAACCAGAACGCTCGGCTCAGACTCGCTCAGAGCTTTTCGAACCGGACCGGGAATCCTGCTGGCCTTTTTGGTGCAGCGTACGGGACTTAAGCAGAACTTGGGCATGGGGATATTGGTGAATCTCTTACCCGCTGCTGAGGAAGATCTGGAGACGCTGACCGGCTTCTGTTTGGAGACGTACAGAGATGTGGCCGTAACAGGAAGTGCTGTGGAAGTGGCCTGAGGAAGAGTGTCAATGAGAGCATTATCTTCATCATGAAGGCTTTGATGGTCCTTCCTCTTCTCTCTGGCTTTCCTCAGCTCTGTCTTACAAGTCTGTTTGGGAAGGAGCTCCTCGTTCTCCTTATCGGACAGGCTGTGCTCGGCTGCGGCTTTGGCTTGACTGCGCAGCTGACGCTGATGCCGCCGGTACTCTTGGGATTTCTTTAGCAGGTTTTGAAGGCTCATTCGATACGGACCCTCATCTGGGTCAGACGGAGGGTTTACCAGTTCTGTAACATTTTCTGAAGGCAACACGACATCTTCCTCCTCTAAGAATGCTCCATCTACTGGAGCGTGACTGATTATGTCACTTCCTGTAGTGGTCGGTTGTGTCGTATCTAAGCGGACGGCACCAGCCTGTCCCCCGTCTCCTTCAATCCAGCTGGAGTGACAGGTGACGTCTGTGTTGTCATTGGTCACGTACCCCGATGACATCATCATCATCTGGCTGTGCGAATGATCGTCAGGTGCGTCGTTCTGTCTGTGAGTTTTGCATTCAATGCCCTCAAATAGAACCGTGATCTGCGATTCGTCCTCTGGAGAAGCTCTCAGCTGATTGGCTGGTTGGCCATCGAGAGCGGTTGACATGAGCGGAGCGGATGAGATGATGTGATCACTCTTGTATGTGTGTCGTTCAGCATCACTGATCGTCACATTGGTAAACTGACACACACAAACAATGTGAGGAAGACAATCCATTTTTATTAGGAACATGAATTAAAGGTGCAGTAAGCAATTTCTGAGAAAGGCTGATGAAAGTGGATCAGCACCAAAACACACTTGTAGCCAATCAGCATTAAGGGGCGTGTCCACTCATTAGAGAGGAGGTGCCAGTGTTGCATAGCATGTTTGCGAATTTGGGGATGGAGCTATAAAGATCCCCTACCCAAAATGATCACACCCCCGTTTCTCAAAAATCACTTACTGCACCTTTAAGAAAGTAAGTTTTGATGTCAGCTGTTTTGATGTATGATTTCTAGATTGAAGCTTTAATAAAAAGCAGCACGCATAAACCATTATATATTTATTAACCATTAAATAAACATAATATGCATATGAAGTGTCTCAGAAAACTCACGCTGACGTGAGACTCTTCCTCTCTCCTCCTCTTCATCATCATCAGACTCATGGCTGCTTCTCGCAGTCGTCTCATCTCGTCTCTCTGCTGCTCATTCAGCTAACAAACAAACACACATTAGCATATGTGCATGTATAATGAGAAGATCTGAATATGATGAAGATACTCATACCAGAGGAGGAAGGACACGAGCTCCATGAAACACGATAAGTGACGATGGTCTCTGCGAGTCGTCATCATCATCATCATCATCATCATTATTATAATGACTGTTATAAAGTCTCTGAATAAAATCTTCATAACTCTCCATGACACTGAAACACAGCTGATACAAAACACACGATACTGTCATGACACAATAAACAGACTTAGCTCTGCTCATATACGATGTTAAAATATTCTAAAACACTTTTGTTAAAGTTTATAACCGTGTAAAGCATACGCAGTAAAGATAAATAATATTTCTAAGCGTTTTACCTGGTGTGTGAAGTTAAATCTTTATCAGCATGTCTGTTTACACTCGACTGCTTCCGCTCACAATAACGACCGTTAAAAACGGACTGGAGTTTCTCATCATTTGGATCCGGACTGACAAAAGCAGCGTCTGTTTAAATCTAAACAACATTTCAACGTATAATTTACAGATAACGTGTATTACTAAGCTGTTATTCTATTACAGATTTCGGAGCAGTTTGATAGTAAAACAAATTCATTTTAACCCCACTCTGCAGAATGTTATCCAGCCCACGTTTTACCAGACGCCCCGATCGGTCCGCGAAGCGCGCTATTCAAGCGCTGATATTAGCGGGAAAGAGGCTCTACTGCCCCCCAGAGACAGGGATGAACGGATTTCGCCATTATTACAGGATCTTTCAGCAGAACAAAAGATCACAATGACGGTGTTTTATAATCAATATTATTATAGGATATAACAAAGCGTTTCTCAGATAGAAATGAGCAAAACCAGTAAAGTGATTCTTAGAAAATTGTGATCTCACACTTTTTAGCACATTTTTTTTTAAATCTCATATTTCAAAAAGATGATGCAAAATAATTCACAGAACATATATAGCTTAAATCATATGCGATTTAATACTGACTCATCACCATTCAAGATTCATATGCTATAATGCTTTATCTAAAATCAGTCGGAAATCTGATAAGCTAAAATGTAGTAACATAATGAGAACGTGTTTATAAATAACATTCATCCTACACCTTTATAAGAATTAAATATATATATAATTGAAATTTCTAGTTGATAAAATATTTCACAGAAAAGATGAGTATATGTTCACTATAGGCATTTCTATGACTTTTTAAGATATTCCCAGCTAACAAAAATTACGCTCTAAGAGCGTTTTGCTAATATTCCCATTAATGAAAAACGAAAATTCTGTCATCATTTACTCACCCTCAAGTTGTTTCAAACCTGTATGAATTTCTGTCTTCTGTTGAACGCAAAATAAGACATTTTAAAACATGTCTGTAACCAATCAGTTGATGGACCCCATTGACTTCCATAGTATGATATTATTTTCTTTTGTGTTCAACAGAAGAAAGAAATTCATACAGGTACAGTAAATGATAACAGAATTTTCATTTTTGGGTAAACTATCCCTTTTTTAATGTTCTCTGAACGTTTAAAACATCAGATTATTAAACACTTTATGCGAACGTTAAGGGAACATTCCATTTTAACATTTTCTTTCATTCTTTTTCAAGTTGTCTGGATTCCATTTTACGGTTAAAATGAAAACATGGAAGAAAAATGGATTATTCCTTAAAAAATAAAGTATTGATAATATATTTTTTTAGTATTATTATTAGTGTTAGTATTATTATTACATTGAAATGTAGCAAAATTCTACAGTACAACAGCAATATATTTCTGTCACTATTTCTTAAAGTTAAACCGAACTTTTATTTTGACGGGTTGTCGTGAAGACCTTTTTGACCCGTGTTTATGATGTATGCAGATGACAAATTCCGTGACATTCCGCGTTATATAGTAAATTCCGTTTTTATGACTGGATTCCGCGATTCCATCCACGTTTTCTGTATCACTACTTACTACATGTTGTACTATCAAATGAGACATTACATCGTCTTTTTTTTCATGACCATAAATCTTCAGTTTATTTCCATTTACAGTGATTCAACGGTAGCGGTCATTTATTAAGGGAGTAAAAGACAGTGATGAAGATGGGACTCCAGAGAGGAAATGACATCAGTGATGGTCAGAAACACTGCGAGGCAGCAGTAAACAGATCTGTCTGCATGTCGCAGCACCTAGACGTCCCTCATGACTCTGTCATGTTTTACTAATGTCAGGCCAAAAATACGCCCGCCGAGAGCTGCTTCAAACTAGGTCATCTGCTACCTTTCTTTCTCTCGCTCGCGCTCAGCCTCTCTTTTCAGGGTCCATGGAAAAAATAAAAAAATAAAATAAAATGTGGCAATGCTATTCATGGCACACCTAAAAAAAGGTTTTAATTCAGGAATATTTCTTATGCATGTTAAATTAGGTCAGACACACTTATCAGGGGGGAAAAAAAATCCTCACAAACCAGGTCTGTTTTTCAAAATGTATTTATTAGTCATATACAAAATAAAGTAAGCTGTATATCAACAAACATACAGTATATACATCAATAAATTAAAGGACGCCCCAGACTGACTGATACAGTTAATTTCATCATTATATACCAATACATTATATTACTTATCTACAAATTGCAAAAGTACAATAACTTAGTTGATAAATACTTACAATTAAATGGACTTTCACGGTATCTATATTTCCCATACAAAGAACTATGATATCTTAATTTAATACACCCCATACAGAAAAACAATTTTTTTAGACAAAAAAATCCATCGTAATAAACTCACAGCAATTTATAGCTTGACATTTCTGACCGTTTACACGTCGGACCAGAGACAAACTGTCTGAACAGCTTGTCGAGTCGCTGGGGGGGGGGGGGGGGGGGGGGGGGGGAGTTGTGTGTGTGGGGGGGGGGGGGGAATCCAATATTATGAAGCGTCTAAAATAATGTTATTTCACCTTTAGAGAACGTATGTTTCAGGCTGCGACCAACAATAGTGCTAAGAGATACAGGGCTCTTTCCTCGTTTTTATCGATCTGACAGTCACAAATCTAAAGGGAAAAGTCACAAGAAAAAGAAAGCAAGAAAGAAAGAAAAAAAATAGATCCGTTTAGCAGCACGATAAAGAGTTAATGATTGACACCTTTTCAAACAGCGAAAGCGCGCCAAACCTGACGTCAAGCCTCCGTTAAACCCTAACAGCAAACGGGAGAAATGAACTCTTTGAAGATCGTAGACTCGTTTTTCTTCAACCTGAAATGAAACATCTTAATGCGTGTCCCACGAGGCCCAGGAAAGAGAGAAAAAACGTCTGTTGGGAAGAGCAGAAACACATCGGGGCATGACAAGAACGAATAAAAGTCAAGATAATGTGGAAGTCTGAGAGTTTGCGGGAGAAGTAGGACAAAGCCTGCAATTCAAAGGTAGTTCAGGCTTTGCCCAGCAACAGACCGGACGCTTGGGAGCGTCTCTGACCTCCGATTGCATTCGTTAAAGGCCCATTCACACCAACAACGATAACTATATTTGCGCTCACACCAACGAATGATAACGGTCTGTTTATTGTAAGCTCACGCGCTGCGGTTTCAAAGTGTGTACAACACGTTTTGCCGTTCTTGTTGCATTTACGCGGCTTTAACCAGCAGATGTCCTCAGCATGCTATGTTTCGAGTGTGAAATCGATCTAATCTAACAGTGAATTTAGCTGACGAAGCCAACAAAGGGATAAAAACAACGCCTAGTCCTTTTCACCGCAACTTCAATGGACGCTAGACAATGCTAGCGAAACTACCGCTGAATACCTGAGGTAATTTTCTATTTTACACCGTTTGCTAGCCTGGCATAATGATCTCATCGTTAATACTCCGCATTAAGTATGACCAATTGTTTTCCATATATCAATTTTCTCTTAAAAAAAGGGGGGGGTTGACTTGTCAAACAGTGGTGGCTTTTTCTGGACCTCGGCGTCGGCCATTTTAAATGCGCGAGTGAATTAGAATGAATTCTGATTGGCCCTTAGTGTTTTATCGTTCAGCAGCTAGAAAAAATTTGTTCTGAAAGTGATCCCAACTATATCGTTTATCTCTATTGATATCGTTATAGCTTTGGTATGGACAGTGCTATTCTTTTATATTTAGAACAATTTTAAGAACTATATCTTTATAGTTATCGTTCTTGGTGTGAACGGGCCTTTAGAACTACAAGCAAATCGGAATGATTTTAAAGAGATTCCGCCATGTGAGTGTTTTGGCTGCAACCAGGATTGTCTTAATTCACTGTTAAGAAGCGAACGGCCTCCTGGGACACAGCACTGTTTCTAACAGGGGGGAAAAAAAGACTCATTCAAATGAAATTATAGACGTTAAATGCTCAGTTGCAAAGCCCTTGTTGGGTAAATCTAGACGCAATCGCTTTCTTTTTTTTGCAGAAATGCTGCACTTTTACGACAACTTCAAGGACAGAAAACTATATTCCTACCGAGAGGTCGTGACCCCTCCCTACCGCCAGCTGATTTGCATATAGGATCACAAGTCACCACGACGACCATAACGACAACAAGCCACTCCTCCTGGAAGAGAGATCGGAGAACATCATCAGGAGCGTCATTATTGGGCAGTAGTGCTACCTGACACACAAACACGTCAACGAAAATCACATCGTCATCATCATTGTTTGCGAGTAAACTAGAAGTATTATTATTTTTTTGTCTTCAAAACCGCCTATACAATGCCGGACACGCCACAAAACCGCTACCATTGGTTACGAAAGCAATGTCGAGATGGAGCAAAGACTTTGTTACAAAACGATTTCACAGATTAGCCAGTCAGAGGAAGTTATTTCTGTTGATTTACATCAATAAAAAAAAAGAAAAACCCTGTCGTACAATTATACCCACAACGAATTGGTTCTTAAAATGCCAGATCAGTGCGGCGGGACCGGAGTGGGTGAAATCACTATTACATCATCAATAAGAAGTTCAGATCTTTTGAAGCAGATGTGGCCTGTTGAGACGGTCACAAGATTAGACTCGTGCTGTAGAGTGTTAATGCTCCGTTCACATCATATCGCAATTACTGCCGATTCCGAGAAGTACAAACACCATTACAAAAGTTTTTGATGTTAGAGCTGCACAATTCTGGATAAACTGAGAATCACAATTTTGATTCTGAAAACGATTCTGAACTAAGCAAAATAACATGTAATTTACTAGAGGTTCTGACAAAATGTTAATTGCTGCAGTCTATTTAAAAAAATAATGAATTTTAATTTATATATATATATTTTTTTATCCGTTCGAGTGAATGATTCAATGACTCACTCAAAGACTTCACTTGTTTCATTACTGGATGAATCAGCGTTTTTGAACTAATCTCTTGAATGAATGATTCAATAACTTGCTTATAAAGACTTCAATGTCAATTCAGTGTCGTCACTTCTTGCTACCTACTGGTGTAATGATGTAAATGATACAATCTTTACTTGAAGCATCAAGTTGATTTACTCTATTTTGATCACTACAGTAGATCAGTGTTTATATCTTAACTATAAACTTTTATCCCAGTACTTCTGTGATAATATGAATTATTGTAAGACAGAAATAATGATACTGTGTGGTTAAAAAGACTGTTTGTGAAGCGGTTTCATACTTAAACATGACAACTGCTCTCTCTGGATCAGAACACAGATCTGAATGTTTGCTGTGATCATACTCAAAGGTTTAATAGACATCGTCGAATTGTTATCATTTTGGAATAAGATCATATAGGTGTTTGAATTAAAATCACGATCTTTTAACGATTAACCATGCAGCTCTATGTACGGGAAGCATCTGCAACTTGTAAAATGTCATTTTATTCATGCATGTGCAGTATTTCACTGACACATTTAGCGTTATGTGCATTGCAATAAAAACTATTTCATAGTCCAAGGATAGACAGAATTTACAAACTGTAACCTAATTATGTTAATAAGTCTCATAATTACTAGGGATGCACCAA
Source organism: Elopichthys bambusa (assembly GCA_037101425.1). Taxonomy (NCBI): domain Eukaryota; kingdom Metazoa; phylum Chordata; class Actinopteri; order Cypriniformes; family Xenocyprididae; genus Elopichthys; species Elopichthys bambusa. The sequence continues at coordinate 26,253,145 of CM074452.1, read as the reverse complement.
TGTATTAGCCAATAATCTGTATCGGTCGATAAAAGCAATTATTTTCACTCTCGGCCATTAGTCGATTGTTTAAAAACAGCCAGTAATCAGGGCCAATTAAATTCTGTCACTCAAAAGCTGGCAGAAAAATGTGTCCGACTGCAACTTTTACTGTGTGTGAAGAAAACCTTGTGTTGAATTAAGGGCTGTCAAAGTTGACGTGACAATAACGCATTAACACTTAAAGAATAGCATTGTTAAAGCAGGCTCTTTTTTGACCCACTGAATCACGCGTAATTCAAGTCAGGGTTGCCAGGTCCATGTTTTCCCCCACACCAAACATTATTTGTAACACCTCCCATCCAATAATCGCAAATATCTTTGTGCTTGTTACTTCTGATAAGAAACAAAGACTCAGCTTATAAATTCTGTCCATTTTACCACTAAATCCAAACAAAAAAAAGGCGTTTTGGTGCACTTAAAGTCTTTTCTTCCACTTTTCAAAAAACATGAATGAACATCAGAATGTATGTTTAAAGATACAGTACAACTTACTGAAATGAATCATGTCTTAATGTCATTTTATTTGAGTTAAATTATTATATCCGAAAATAAATAGCAGTTGAATACAATAGTTTGGGCTCAGTTGTTAATTTTAACCTCTAATATTATAGTAATGTACCAAATGATGTATGTTTACAGCATTAGTTGTATATTGGTATCAGCAGATATTCTAAATAATCGGTATCGGTGCATCTCTAATAATTATGATTGAGACATGAACGCAGCATTACAACAGTTCGGAGTTGTACATCTTTTCCTAAAGAAGAAACTGTTTGGCCAAAAAAAAAAAAAGAAGAGAGAAATAATAGGGATAGAGACAGCTCTTTCTTTGTTTTAAAGGTAGAGAAAAGGAATATTTTGAGCAGCTTTGCAGCATGAAGAGCAACCGTAAGTCACATCGCTTGTTTAAATCAGTGCATTTAAAGGAGTCACTTCCCTGGCATTTAAAGAAAACAACAGGAAAGAAAAGAAGAAAAAAACAACAACAAATATACCATAGAAACGTATTACACCAAAAATATATAAAAATCACACGTCACATAAAAAGGACTCAAACGCAGGCGATACGGCTGCTTCCCCTCCTTCGTTTGTGTCCCGTCCACTTAAACATGGAACACACAAACTTTCAGTCGCACACAAACAATCGCAGGGATTCTGGGTAACCAGCGCTCATCGCCTGCGTTGAGCTGAAATCAGAAGATAAGAGCATCACATCCACATCGTAAACAACACCGCCACCTCACCAGTACAAATCACACCACACGCGCTAGTCCACAGTTTTACGCGCCTAGTCACTAGAAAAAGCTATTGACTTCAATAGTTAAGCCACTTTTGGTACAATTGCAAAAAAGAGAGCTATCAAACAACTTTATAATTCTTTTTTTAAATGTTTTATAAATAATGCAAGATACTCTGTTCTTTTTTTTTCTTTTTTTTTTTATAAAATTCAATACTCCACCATATAGACAAAGATTTTTAGAATACGTTACGCAATGTCACAGCAACAAAGTTATGGTAAAGCTTGTGAGATTTCACCAGTTTATGTCTTTCAGTCAATCTTTCAAAAACAGAAACTTGTTTTTTTGTTCGCCATATTTCATTCTCCTTTTTAAGTAACAAAAACAAAAACCTCTCTGGATCTACAGACAACGAAAGACATTATAACCTTCGCTCTGAAGGTTACACAACATGAAATAAGCAATTCACTATAACCAAATGACAAGAGAAGGTTGCACAAAGCAAACAAAACCTCAAATTAACATTGCACAACATAAACATGTTATTGCCTTGCCGATAAAGATGATCTCCTGTCTTGAAACAGACGACTGGAGCACATAAACTGGTGGCAGATTATTCTGATAGCTACCATATGAACAACATCAGCTGATTTGACTCCGCCTCCACTCCTCCTGCCCATCAGTGATTGGTCAGTGCATAAATTAGGCTCAGGTAAAGGGAGTTTCTCATTGGCTGATTCTCTCTCCTTCAGTTCCACGGCAAAACATACAGACGGTGGAAGAGTTTGGAAGTCTGAACGGTTTAAAGTGTTTTGTGCCTGCAGTCCGTAAACAAAAGGACGGAAAAATGGCGAAACAGCATATCCAAAGAGAACAAAAAACACAACGCTGTATAAAAAGTACAACATTTCCAATAACACAAACACTGAATGATCACATATCAATAAAACACTTGGACCCCATGTGAAAAACACAATACGAAGTCGCCAATATTTGTACAAAATTACAAATCTCACAGCAATATTAAACACATCCACCAGGAAAATTTGGCTGCATGTTTTTAGATTTTAGTTACGTAATTTGGAGATCGTTTTGGAAGCCCAAGTGAATAAACCGTCCTAGATGTGCTTTCCTTCTTTTGTAACCCAGAAAAAGCCACATTAGAGAGCATTGCAGCAAAAACTGAAGGGTTTTGTCATCAGTCTGTTTTCTTCCCCAAAAGCGCTGTGAAATCGAGAAGAGAGCGACGAGCGTCCCGCACCTAAACCCTCATGCACTGACCAACCCTTCTTCTGCGTGCGGTACTAAGACCTCGCGTCGGTTTTCGATTTAACTATCGTTATAACACTGGTGGCTCCCACCTTGCCGGGAACGAGGGGCCCGATGACGGAGGCCAAGTGCCCGCGGTGGGACACGGGTGCGGCCGCGTTAGAAACGGGGGCCACGGGCCCTCGGGCCACAGTTCTGGCGAAGCTCTGCAGAGCCTCGTATTTAGAGCGCAGCGCGTCCAGCTCCACTTTCATACTGGCGTTCTCTGAAGCCAGCTTCTCCACTTCCTGCTGCAGCTCCGCCTTCTGCCTCTCCAGCTCCTCCTTCTGAGTGACGCGCTTGACGCGGCAGCTGGCGGCGTAGCCGCGGTTCTTCAGCGTCCGCCGGCGCTGCTTCAGCTGCAGGATCTCTTCTTTGGACAGGCCGCGCAGGTGCTGGTTGAGCTCACGGACCGACATGGACACCAGCTCATCGTCCGTCAGACTCGTCCCGTTTTCGCCGGGCTCCCTCTTCACCTGAGAGATGGAAGAACAAGACTTTAAAGTGAAGAAGTAAAGAACTTTAAAGGGAATTGTCCTTGACGTGAAGAACATGGGCGGAATCACAGAATCCAGTCACAAAAATGGAATTTATAAAGTAGGGCTGTACAATTACTCCAAACGGTTTAATGAAGAAATAAAATGGTATGGTTTAATTTGAAGAAATTATGACAGAAATATATTACTTTTGCATGGTAGAATGTACTTATCAAAGTCCTAATAATAATAGTAATAATAAGGTTTATTATAACAGTATTTTTAATTATTCATCTATTTTTTAATTTTAACTTTTCGTGCAGCACTTTGTTTGCCAAAAAATAAAAGGAATTAAATTTATGACATCATAATTAAATTGTTAAAGTTTTATGCATTTACACCACAATTTCATAAACATTTTTTATAGTAATAATAAATTATAACATTGCTAAAGTTTTAAATAGACAATACAGAATTTCTGGAAAAAAATAAAACTATTATTGTTAAAATTTTAGTCAATTATTTATTATTTAAAAATTTAATCTGATTATATATTTAAATATATACTCTAACAAATATTTTATATCATCTAATAATTATATAATTATATATTTACATTTTTTAATTCATTATCAAAATTTAATTAGACCATTAAAATGTAATGCAGAAAAATTAAAACAGACAATACAGAATTTTTTGTAAATTTTAATAAATTATTAAATTGATAAAAAAATTGTTTAAAAAAATACATATTTAATATTTTGATTTGTATATTCAAATATATAATCTAATAAATATTATATATTCAAATATTTAAAAATGTAATTAGACATGCTTTTTGATTATTAAAATGTAATTAAATCATTAAAATAAAACAGACTACATAATTTCTGGAAAAAAAAAAAACTATTATTGTTAAAATTGTAATAAATTATTAAATTGCTACAGTTTTATTAAGTCAATTGATTAGACATGCATTTTGATTATTAAAGTTTAAACCATTAAAACGGACTCCATAACAATATTGAACATTCTTTTAAATTAGTCATGAGGTGGAGTAAATGATGACAGCTTTTATATGAATTTCCATTCATTAGTAGGGCCCTATAATGTCTTATTTTTCCCCAAATTTTCTGTTTTTTATGATGATTTTATGGTGTTTTTCAGTCAAATTCATCATCCACTTTGTGGATTGTATTGACAAGAGCAGCATGAACATTCAGGATGAGGGAGTAAACGATGACAGACTGATCATTAACAACAGGAACATGAGAAATCAGAGGTAAAGACCGCTCACCTTCAAGGCCTTGTTTCCTTTGTTAGTGGTCGTCATGCCACGAGGAACCGCTGCCAAGCCACGCAGATCTACAAAACAAACATGTATTAGAACTGGGAATCAATCTAGAACATGTGATGTTTAATTATGGAATAGAGCTGCGTATGACTTCAAGGATGATGCTTATGATGAGAAACAGCAAGTGAAAGCAAAAGAGTTTTGATATCTCCTGCCACGTGTGAAAGGAACCAGGCACCTTTCTCTGAAAAAAACAAACTGGACTAGTGAAAGTGATAACTTTGAACCCACGGCTTCCTGTTTCAGACTTCCTCTGTGGTTCTGGCGGTTGGGAGCTTAATGTTCTACAACACCTTCTCTGCATTCAAGTCTCGCTGCAGCCAATAAGAGGAAGGAGAAGCAATGATAAGGAAGTGTGTTTTGGGCCGCGGTCCAGGGGATTACCAGCCGCCGGTGAAGGGCGAGCAGACAGACAGAGGAAAACGGGATCCCTGCCAAAGACCCAAACCCCAATGAACCACAATCACCGTCTGAATCAAACGATGAACAAACCAAAGTGTTTTTGGGAGAAAAAGAAAAAGAAAAAAATCATAATATTACAATCCATTTCCAATCCAATGATATTCATATTCAACATATTTCTCAATATTAAGGTAATTATTTAAAAAAAAAAAAAAAAAAAAAAAAAAAAAAAAATTACAATCCATTTAATGATTCACTGAATCTACACTAAAAATGCTGGGTTAAAAACAACCCAAGTTGGGTTGAAAATGGACAAACCCAGCTATTGGGTTGTTTTCTGGGCATTTTTTTTACGCAACTACTGTTTAAAAATGACTATATGTCTGGCTTAAAATGAGCCCAAAATATGTTGGAAATTAAAAATCAGACACATAATTACTAGAGGCAACAATAATAATCAAAAGATGAACATTATTAATAAGCAATTTAATAAATGTTATTTGTTATTAAAACACCCCAATCTGTTGGTTAAAAAAAAAAAAAAAAAACCCCAAATCAGGTGGGTTAAAAAAAAAAAAAAAAACCCCAAATCAGGTGGGTTAAAAAAAAAACAAAAAAAAAAAAACACCCCAATCGCTGGATTAAAACACCACAATCGCTGGTTAAAACAAAAAAACCCAATCGCTGGTTAAAAAAAAAAAAAAAAAAACCCCAATCGTTGGTTAAAAAAAAAAAAAAAAAAAAAAACCCAATCGCTGGATTAAAAACACCCCAAATCGCTGGTTAAAAAAAAAAAAAAACCCAATCGCTGGATTAAAAAAAATACACCAATCGCTGGATTAAAACGCCCCAATCGCTGGATTAAAACACCACAATCGCTGGTTAAAACAAAAAAACCCAATCGCTGGTTAAAAAAAAAAAAAAACCCCAATCGTTGGTTAAAAAAAAAAAAAAAAAAAAAACCCAATCGCTGGATTAAAAACACCCCAAATCGCTGGTTAAAAAAAAAAAAAAAACCCAATCGCTGGATTAAAAAAAACACCCCAATCGCTGGATTAAAAAAAATACACCAATCGCTGGATTAAAAACGCCCCAATCGCTGGATTAAAAAAAACCCCCAAATCGCTGGTTAAACCCCCCCCCAATCGCTGGATTAAAACACCCCAATCGCTGGTTAAACCCCCCCCCCCCAATCGCTGGATTAAAACACCCCAATCGCTGGTTAAACCCCCCCCCCCCCCCCCCCCCCAATCGCTGGTTAAAAAAAAAAAAAAAACCCAATGGCTGGTTAAAAAAAAAAAAAAAACTCAATCGCTGGGTTAAAAACACCCCAAATCGCTGGATTAAAAACACCCCAAATCGCTGGATTAAAACGCCCCAATCGCTGGTTAAAAATACCCACCCCAATCGCTGGATTAAAACGCCCCAATCGCTGGTTAAAAATACCCACCCCAATCGCTGGATTAAAAAAAACACCCCAATCGCTGGATTAAAACGCCCCAATCGCTGGATTAAAAACACCCCAAATCGCTGGTTAAAAAAAAAAAAAATACACCAATCGCTGGATTAAAAAAAACACCCCAATCGCTGGATTAAAACGCCCCAATCGCTGGATTAAAACGCCCCAATCGCTGGTTAAAAATACCCACCCCAATCGCTGGATTAAAAAAAACACCCCAATCGCTGGATTAAAAAAAACACCCCAATCGCTGGATTAAAAATACCCACCCCAATCGCTGGATTAAAAAAAAACACCCACCCCAATCGCTGGATTAAAAAAAAACACCCACCCCAATCGCTGGATTAAAAAAAAACACCCACCCCAATCGCTGGATTAAAACGCCCCAATCGCTGGTTAAAAAAAAAACGCCCCAATCGCTGGTTAAAAATACCCACCCCAATCGCTGGATTAAAAAAACACCCCAATCGCTGGATTAAAAATACCCACCCCAATCGCTGGATTAAAAAAACACCCACCCCAATCGCTGGATTAAAAAAACACCCACCCCAATCGCTGGATTAAAAAAAACACCCACCCCAATCGCTGGATTAAAAAAAACACCCACCCCAATCGCTGGATTAAAAAAAAACACCCACCCCAATCGCTGGATTAAAAAAAAACACCCACCCCAATCGCTGGATTAAAACGCCCCAATCGCTGGATTAAAAACACCCCAATCGCTGGATTAAAAAAAACACCCCAATCGCTGGATTAAAAAAAACACCCCAATCGCTGGATTAAAAAAAAAACACCCCAATCGCTGGTTAAAAATACCCACCCCAATCGCTGGATTAAAAAAAACACCCCAATCGCTGGATTAAAAAAACACCCCAATCGCTGGATTAAAAAAAACACCCCAATCGCTGGATTAAAAAAACACCCCAATCGCTGGATTAAAAAAACACCCCAATCGCTGGATTAAAAAAAACACCCCAATCGCTGGATTAAAAAAAACACCCCAATCGCTGGATTAAAAAAACACCCCAATCGCTGGATTAAAAAAACACCCCAATCGCTGGATTAAAAAAACACCCCAATCGCTGGATTAAAAAAAAAAACGCCCCAATCGCTGGATTAAAAAAAAAACGCCCCAATCGCTGGATTAAAAAAAACGCCCCAATCGCTGGATTAAAAAAAACGCCCCAATCGCTGGATTAAAAAAAACGCCCCAATCGCTGGATTAAAAAAAAACACCCCAATCGCTGGATTAAAAATAACACCCCAATCGCTGGATTAAAAATACCCACCCCAATCGCTGGATTAAAAAAAAACACCCCAATCGCTGGATTAAAAAAAACACCCCAATCGCTGGATTAAAAAAAACACCCCAATCGCTGGATTAAAAAAAACACCCCAATCGCTGGATTAAAAAAAACACCCCAATCGCTGGATTAAAAAAAACACCCCAATCGCTGGATTAAAAACACCCACCCCAATCGCTGGATTAAAAACACCCACCCCAATCGCTGGATTAAAAAAACACCCACCCCAATCGCTGGATTAAAAAAACACCCACCCCAATCGCTGGATTAAAAAAAAAAACACCCACCCCAATCGCTGGATTAAAAAAAAACACCCACCCCAATCGCTGGATTAAAAAAAAACACCCACCCCAATCGCTGGATTAAAAAAAAACACCCCAATCGCTGGATTAAAAAAAAACACCCCAATCGCTGGTTAAAAAAAAAACACCCCAATCGTTGGATTAAAAAAAAAAAAAAAAAAACCCAATTGCTGGTAAAAAAAAAAAAAAAAAAAAAAAAAAAAACCCAGTCGCTGGATTAAAACACCCCAAATCGGGTGGCTTAAAAAAACTAACTTGGGTTGTTTTTAAGCCAGCATTTTTTAGTGTATGTTCTGAACCGATTCACTGAGAGAGTGATAACACTTCACAATAAGATCCGACAAGTTAACACTACTTTTTTTTTTTTTTTTTTTTACATTATTTATTAATCTTTGTTAATGTTAGTTAATAAAAATCCAATTCTTTATTGTTTGTTCTCCATGTTCACAGTGCTTTAACCAGTGTTAACAGATAGGTAGTACATTCGTAAATGTGGTAAAACTAATATTAACAAATGCTGTAGAAGTGTTGTTCGCTGTTCGTTCATGTTTACTACCGTAGTTAACTAATGTTAACTAAAGGAACGTTATTGTAAAGTGTTAGCAAGATATCTATGTCGTAATGTTGTCATGCCTCTAAATCACAAGACGATGTTAGTGTATCATAAAAACTAAATTTATTGTAATGATCTTTTCCGTCACAAAGCAAAACCAGTCCTCACACCATCATGTGTTTTTTACGTCATTCATCCGGCAGAATAATCAGAAAAAAACTCTCACACACTCACTCTCTCACACACACACGTCTACAATGACTCCCATTGAGGCGTTTGAGCGCGCACAGTGTGATGAAGGGTTGTCATTGTTCCCGCCACCCAGCGGCATCATGGGATACGGCGAGCATGATTCTAAACATTCCTACACAGCAGTTCACCTGATCCTGAATCAGACATGAACGTCACAGCACAGGAAATTAAAAAAGCATCAGAAAAACTTGCTCAATCAATATTTGACCCAAAGAATTGTATTTTTCTTAAAGTGTCATTTCAGCACTGGTCGTTTACACCTCAGATTCGAAAAAGACTCAAGAAATGGGCGTGTAAAGCTGTGGAAGGTGGGAAAACAACCAATAAAACACAGACCTGCAACACACTCATTATACAGAGACATGAATATTAAAATACGAGTGGAGCAGTTGGGAGCAACATTAATGTATTTTAAAAATATAACCACAACAAACTCACAAAAATCTTATCATTAGAGACTACTAACAACAATCATGAAAAATCAAATACGTTTTATTTATATGAAAAATTAGAAAGAACATTTAAAAGGTCTAATAATATTTTCATTACGTTTATGAGAACAGCAAATTGCAAACCAGTTTAACACAGAAAGGTAAAGGCATAGTTACTTGTTTGTCCATTCTTCTTTGAATTTTCGGTCTACATCATTGTTTTCTGTGTATCAGAATAATAATTCATCATGTAAATGCGTTCCGTGATCAGACATATATTTCATTTGGAAAAGACATGATGAAATATGCACACATACACGGTACTGCTTCATGTTTGGAGCACCAGAGTATATAAAATACGTCCATAAAAACTTGAAGCACACTTTCTCCAGTCCGCAAAAATGCAAACAACACTTTTGTGTTGCTGTACTGAGGAAACATACACTAACTACGTGTGTCTGAAGAGCAACAGTTGAACAGGCAGAGGCAAACAAAACACTGAAACGGGCTTTTGTGACATTTGAATTCTGTAATGCGATCTCATGCGTAGTACAGCGCAGTGATTGGATTAAAAGAGGTTGTTCTCATAAACAATGCAGAGAAAAGCTCATAAACTGATGACATAGACGCGTACTCTCCAATCACCAGTCTGAATTAACGCATATACCTCACTTTTCATGACGCTGGTTCAACTTTGCTTTTAAAAATGGACGAACGAAATAGCTCAATCAATGAAATTCCATTTTTTCCCAATTTAATTTTTTCTGGACTCCGTTTTAATTCAATTCTAGACATCAAAATCGTATATCAAATCAGTTGATTTCCTAAAACTTCAAAATGTAATCAATCTTTTGTGTCTTATGAAGTCAGTTTTCCCTAATTTTCCCAATTAAATTTAGCTGGAATTCCATTTTAATTAAAATCTACTCATCAAAATCACATCAAATCAATTGAATTCATAAAGGAATAATTTATTCAGCCTTCTAAAAAGTAATCAAAAGAAAATAATTTATACCAAAATCATTGTTTTTAATTTCATTTGAATCATTGTTTTTTTTAAAAATAGTTTTAATTTTCTCAAATTGCATTTTTTTCCCCCCCAATTAATTTTTTTGTCATCAATTTTAGTCATCAAAATCACATCAAATCAATTGAATTCATAGAGCAATAATTTATTCAACCTTCTAAAAATGAATCAAAAGAAAATAATTAATTCTTGATTTGTGCTGCACAACAGAAACTAATGCATTGTGTGTAAATGCAAAACATACCGTTAAAAATCACCTGATCAGTGGCTTTTCTGAACAACAAATCGATCGTTCTTAAGGAGGCCCTGCATAATTAGGCTTCATTATTTAAGTAATTAGGCTAAAAATAAACAAACCCCATGATGACCTGGCTAAGTGACTAGTTAACCATCCTGACCCATCCCTAACGTGTGTGTGTTTTTTCCTGGAAGTTGATTCGGAGAGAATCCTCCTGTCAGTGGTGAGACAGACGGCTCTCATGGTGTGTGTGTAAGTTCTGTGAAGACAGACAGACAGAGAGAGAGAGAGAGAGAGATAGTGGCTCCTCTGACCCCGTCATGAATCCTGAAGTTATGAATAGAATCACATCAAAGGAAGTCACAACATCAGCAGTGGAAGCTACATGACTCTCTCTCTCTCACACACAGACTCAAATAAGACTGAAGGACGCCTGCCATGACTTACAGTACAAACACACACAGTAACTCTAATCAGAGAGAATATGAGTGGGCGGAGCTTGTGTTTCCCCTCCCATCAAACGCACGTGCTCATTGAGGAGGAAGCATTGCAATGTTTAAAGATCTTCAGATTTTCTTTAGAAATTGACATACAGGCAGCATCCAAAATAAACTTGAAAGTCACTCTGACAACACTGAACCATCGCAATAAACTGTATTTTACATTATTTAATTGAAAAATTAATAGAATAGAAAAAGCTGCAGCAATTCATATAGTAGGCCACTATAAAATCAGTTTTATTTTTGTCCCAAATTCTATTTAAATTTTTCTGGATTCCGTTTCAATTCAATTTTAGTCATAAAAAAAATCATAATCAAATCAATTGAACTCATAAAAAAAACTTTCAAATTGATTTCATATGGCACAAAGATTGATTAAATTGTTATTCCATTTTTTCTGGATTGCTTTTTAATTAAATTGTAGTCATTAAAATCATATCAAATCAACTGAATTCATAAAACTTCAAAATTTAATCAATCTTTGTGCCTTATGAAATCGGTTTGAATTTTTTTTCCCCCCCAGTTAAGTTTTTCTGGATTGCATTTTAATTAAAGTGCAGTCATTAGAATCATATTAAATCAAATGAATTCATAAAAAAAAAAAAAAAAAAAAAAAATCAAATAAATTGTTGGTACATTAATTGACCAATTATTCACATTGTGAATACTGTGAATTTTACTGTATAAATTACAACATGGATGGAAAACTCTTGATTGCATGATATTGCTTAAAACAATAAATATTTGTTGTAGTTGTTCTTAAATAATAATAAACATTTTTGTAATAATTTCTTCAAACGTTGAATTTGTTGATTTGCAGTGAAATGCTTTGAGTTTACTCGTTTACTGACGTCAGAGAGGATCAGAATATTACACTTGCAGTTTTAAAAATGGTCCTGTTTAATGTCACTCTTCATATATAAAGTTAGTAACCAGCTTTACATGACGGCATCATTCACATCTGTGTGTTTGTGAAGTGCTGATGTCTCAGACAGATGAAGGGCGTCTGATCACAATCACAGAAGTTCCTCAGAGGACACACAGGTTAATATAATGACACACACAGTCTGTTTAATATTCATCTGAGAGGAGAAGGACACCCGCTGCTGGACGCACAAAACACATTAACTCTGATAAAGGACTTACGCTGTCCTCTGACTGTGTGTGTGTGTGAGGATGAGGAGGGCTGCTGTTGCCGTGGTAATGAGGGATTCTTCCTCACTGACCCAAAGGTATCACAAAACGAGACCGAGAGAAGGTTTCAGGATCAGCTTCAGCTCGATCACATGCATCGCTTTAAGTCATCATCTACACTACATCAGTTTGTGCAAACAAGCAACCTTACAAACAAACTTTAACTTGTATTCAACACAAAACATTCCTGTTACATGGATTTTTCTTCATATAAACTTTTCTGTCCTCTGTAAAAAAAAAAAAAAAAAAAACAGATCTCCTCACAAAAATATACATACTGTAAAATATATATGTTTTATATATATGTGTATGTATGTTTGTGTGTGTGTGTGTGTGTGTGTGTGTGTGTGTGTGTGTGTGTATGTTATGGAAGCTTGTTTCCGCCACAGAATAAAAATAAATAAAAGGAAATTGCAACTTTTTAATCACACAAATTCTGACTTTATAACTCAATACTGACTTTATAACTCACAATTGCGAGTTTGTATCACAATTCTGACTTTATAACTCACAATTGTGAGTTTATGTCACTCAATTCTGACTTTATATCTCAATTTTGACTTTATAACTCACAATTATGAGTTTATATCACTCAATTCTAACTTTATATCTCAATTCTGACTTTATAACTCACAATTGCGAGTTTATGTCACTCAATTCTGACTTCATAACTTAATTCTGACTTTATAACTCACAATTGCGAGTTTACAGAGTTTTACATCACGCAACTGCGACTTTATATCATGCAGTTCTGAGAAAAAGATGTAAACTCACAAATTGTGAGAAGAAAGTCGGAATTGTGAGATAAAAAGTCGCAATTATCTTATTTTATTTTTTTTCAGTGGCAGAAACAAGCTTCCATAGTATGTAAATTAAAGAGTGATTAAGTTACAAAAGTGATTCAGACAAAAAAAAGCAGTGAGAGATTCTCTTTTTTGTTGTTTGATTAACATTAATGACAGACGACAGCAGGTTTATTAGGCTGCTGTCACTTTAAGACCGACTGCACAGATCCAATATACTTGTGCGTTTTCTTTCATAAATGACTGCGTCAATCACTGCGTTTACTTGCAAAGACAGTCATTTTGATACAAGTATGTATTTAACCATTCAAGCCCAATTAGGCATCAAAAAGAACTCAGTTCATCACTCGAGCGCTCAATGAGCAGTGGCTTCATGTGCGCACGTCAGAAACAGTCTCTCAGACAGCGTGTGCATATACCAAAATTAGTCTTTCGCTGCTTACTGCGCTTCAATCACTTGTTTTAAAATCGCAATGCTTTATAACGCATGCAAATGATAAGCTTTCGTGACCAAACAGCACAGCAACGTCATGTGAGCATAACTGCGATAGAGACGATAGTCCAAAAACCTGTTGACAAATTTAATCCTGTCTACCGGTGTATCACCCGCCCCTAATGCCAGTACAGGAGATTTAATCATCTGCAGTTCGACAAACTTCAGTCAAAAACTACCACAGAAGCAAAACTCGTAGAACTGTGTAAGTGAGAGAATGAAGAACGGATGAAGAAAGCAGTGAGGAAAGAGAGCGAGCGCTGGGGGTTGTTGGGAAGCTCTAGGTCAAAACTGCCTCCTCAACACATTTTGTGAAGCTTAGCAGAGAGCGGCGGGATTGGGGTCGAGCGAAGGGGAGGAAAAGAACTGAACTCAGCAGCAGACGACGCAAGAAAACCTGCAATTAGAAAAAGTTTTGCTGCAAGACCTTCAGCAGCTCGCAGACGTCAAACCTGCGCAGACTCCAGCTGAGACATCATGATTTTATGTTTTAGACAATATTCCTAAAATATGTCATGAAATATCACTATTCTTTGCATTTATTTAGAAAAATAAACAAGAAATGTATATTTCAAAGGAGACATATCATGAAAATCGAACTTTTTCTGTGTTTAAGTGCTATAATCGGGTCCCGGGTGCATCTACCAACCCAGAAAACATGAAAGGACAACCCAGTAACTTTGTTTTGGTAAGCCTTTCTCAGCAAGCATGTGAAAAAACGAGACGCTCAGAATTCGCTCCCCTTGTGACGTAGGAAGGTGATCTTATTATAATATTACCACCCCTTAATCTGTACATTTCCACCCACGGCGCCACCATTTTGTTTTTTTGCAAGTGACAATGGTGTACCAGTTCTAACACCATGGCAAAAGTTACTGACAATTGTCATTTTGGCTGCGTGAGATTCTCCAGCTTTGTTGTTGTTGAGCAACCAAAGCGTGAGCTGTTAAAGCTCCGCCCTCTTCTGGAAAGGGGGCCGGGAGCAGCAGCTCATTTGCATTTAAAGGGACACACACAAGCGCAGCTTGTTTTTGCTCACACCCAAACAGGGGCAAATTTGACAAGCTATAATAAATAATAAATTATATATATTATATATAATAAATGATCTGTGGGGTATTTTGAGCTGAAACTTCACAGACGCATTCTGGAGACACCAGAGGAATTATAGATCCCCTTTAATTAGACTGATTATATATTAGTTTATTATTCTTTATTTATTTGATTAAACATTTTGAATCTATTTTGTTGCTTGAAATGATGCTCCCTTTGAGAAAATAAGCATATTTGTTAAAGCAAGCAAAATTTCAAACGACGAAATAGATTAAAAATGTTAAACAAGAATAATAAATTATCAATATATATAAAATATTTTTATATATTATCATATTTTCTTATATAAAATATAATAAACACATATAAATCAATTAAATAAATAAATACAAATCTGTAACGCTTACAATAAGCAATGTATCTGTTAAAGTATTTGAGCTCATGTCCATTAAATAATATTCAAAATTTGATTTTAAAAATGTACTAGTAAATGTTAAAATGAACATTAACTAAGATTATTAAATGCTTTAGAGCTATTTATCATTGTTATTTCATGTTAACTGATGTCATTAACAAATAAGACCTTATTGTAAAGTGTTACCTAAAAATCAAATACCATCAAAAGGCTGAAAATTATGGAGAATGTATGTGAAAAATATGCGTTTACGTGTGCGTCAGTATACATAAAGATTAGCCAGTGGCTCGCAGCAGCACATGATGGTTGATCAGAAAGTGGGTCTCCGTCTCTCTGACCTACTTCTGTATGAAGGTTGATGTTAATGTTCGGGTCTGGACAGCCATGGATTGTCGTCTGCAGGAATGTGAGAGTGTGGTCACATGACTGACACACCAGTCTGAGATTCAAGGAAACAGATTCACAGGTGAGTAAAGGTTTGTGTGGCCTTTCCTAGAAGTTCATCCAGTTTTAGTATTGTTAATCCTGTATAAACGCTCTTGTGCAACACAGAAGGCGTCTTGATGAGTTCCTAGTACTAGTACAAACACATACTTTTAAAAGGGATTAATCTGAAAAAACCCTGCCCTTAAACCTACCCATTACAAAATAAAAAATGCCTTTTTAACTAGTGAGGATCAGTGGAATGTCTTCACTTTCCAATACACCTCTAAAGACATTTCATCTACTTGAGGCAGAAATATCAGAGCCGTGAGTCTTGAACGAGAAACACAAAGAAAGGAAGAAACTACGAGAGGCTGAAAGGAAAGTAAAAGCATCAGCGTGAGAGCGACAGGAAAACTCAAAGGTGCAATTAGACGAGTGAAAGATGAGAGAATGATGGTGAGGCGCTGGAGGAGAGAAACGCTTCCCCGTCTCAGGTAGTGTGTGAGAGAAATCTCCTCACCGCAGCAGAAAAACTGCTCCGTCAGGAAGGCCTGTTTTTTATAGTAAGGGCTTTTTCCAGCAGAGAGACTCGTGGGTTAATTTGGTTCTCCGAGGCACACGCAGATAAGTTAACTAAATCTTATTTCCCCCTCCTGCTCTGTCGCAGGTCAGCACAAACACAGACACACCAACACATAAATATCGCATGCAGAGGAATAAAGAGCGAATGTTTGTTGAGATGCAGCAGGTCTCCTTGAATCGGACCTACGCTCGAACAAGGCATGTGACCATTGCATCTTTTTCAACAACTTTCACATAAGCAGCAAAAAGTCATGAGAGATATCTGCGGTTAAACACCTCTCAAAAATAGACTGACACTCACTTATGCACTGGGAATTATGTTTGTTTGTTAATTCAACACTATGCCAAATACTACGGCTATTTTCGATTTAAAATGTAGTAAAATACACTCTAAAAAAGTAATTCAGGGGACCTGTTACCACAACTTAAATAAATGCATGGTTGCAAGTTAAAAATTTTAATTTATTGTTTTTTTAAACATTATTTTTTCTGTTGACATAATAATGTTGATCATTACATCAACTTAATATCGTCTGTAATTTAAACTCAAATTTCTGCGTTTTTTTAAAAAAAAATTAGGTTGTAGTAACTTAATGAAATTGTGTTCATAACTTCAGAAATTAGACAGTGGATTTCTAGTTCCCAGCATGCTTTGCATATAGGACTGGAAAAGGAGAATAAATGGCCTGTTAGTGTTTAATGCTGTTATGTTTGACATTTAAAAAAGGTTTTTGTGGATACCATTGTGCTGAAGAGTAGATACATGAAGGTAAACACTATAAGCAATGACTGCGCTAATGCCAGTGACAGTGAAGTAATATCTTATTTGTTGATTATATGTACATGTTAAATAAGTTATGTTAGCATGTGCGATGACAGCTGTTGATTTGAACTGTAATAGATAAGATTATTTGGTTCCAGGGCTCGGATAGTTGGTAATCAACTTAATTTGTTTATGCTACAAATTATGCTAAAATCTGTCATTAAATATCACTATTCTTTGCATTTATTTAACAAAATAAACAAGAAATATATATTTTATTTACACTGATTATATATTAGTTTATTATTCTTGATTTATTTGATTTCATTAAACATTTTAAATCTATTTCGCTGTTGAAATGATGCTCCCTTTAAGAAAATAATATTATAAGTATATTTGTTAAAGGAAGCATAATTTCTAGAGATGCACAGATACTAAATTTCTCCACCGATACCAATAGCCGATTATTGTCGATATCGACAACGATACCGATAGTTTGGGGGTTCTGCCTTTTATACCTTCTTTAAAATTAATGATAATTCCATTATAATTAATAATTATTCATTATATTATTTCATCAACTTGTTTCAGAATAACTGGTATCAGATATAAACAAACACATTAACTAAATTCCGAAGATTAATTTCTTAACTTTCTGAATGTTATTATTTCATTTAATTACCATTAATATTGAACATCAAAGTGGTTTCTTAGCATTTTCTTTACACAAAGCACATACTCAGTGCATTTTCCTGCCCTCTTCTGATTGAAAGGATGTATCAGCCCGACTATCGGCTGTTTTTAAACTATATACCGATAATTGGCCGATATATCGGTGGATCTCTAATAATTTCAAATTAAAATATCTGTATATTATCATCATATTTTCTAAACACCTAAATAAAAATATTTTTTTTAAAAATCGGTAAAGCTTACAAATAAGGTCCGCTTTCAATAAGTAATGCTACAACAATTGTACTGTAATATCTTACTTGTTCATTAAATATACATGCTAAATAAGTTATGTTAGCATTTGCTATAAAAGCTGTTGATTTGAACTGAAATACATAAGATTAACTGGTTCCAGGCATACAACTCTGGTAGTTGGACCAACTTAATTTTTTTTGAGTAATCAACTTAAAAATTTGTGTTTATGCTATTATTAAGTTTCTCTAACTCAATGTAGCTTGTTGGTTGAACGTAAATTCATTCAAAAGTTGTCATAACTCAAAAAAAGTGATACTTTTTTTTGTCGAGCCAACACGTTATTTGTTTTTAAGAGTGTATGAAGCAAAAAACTAAACAAAATTGGACTTTGAGATAGCAAAAAATTGATTTCTTTGATGGGGATTTTTAATCACTATGTAATGCCAGTTGGTTGAAATAGAGATTGTGTTAGAGACTCCAAAATTGCGGTGGTTAATGTTCAGACTGTCCTCCATCTCCGTGCCAAATTTCACAACATTTTACCATACGGTTCTATAAAGTTTTATAAAATTCATTAGAAATTATGCCTCCAACAAGAAAACAGAGAACCAAGAAGACAATCACTGGCTATGAAGCAAAACAAAGATGTGAGGAACAAAATATGGTGTTTTTTTAAACGGGACACTTGGCTCAGGTTCTTCTGGACATCACGTCCTCCATCCTCTGGAGTGTTTGTGTAAAGAGTTGATGACGGTCCTCAAAGACACCAGCATACACGAGACTTCAGAGAAAATACAGAAACATTAAACACCTAAACAAAGAGACACGCCACACCTGCCCAAAAAGGTAAATCTCACAAGAAGTGAGCTTTCTCCTTTTCTGTCTCGATTTCACTTGTTCGGAGGTTCATTTCGGGCGGGTGGAGATTGCAAGAGCGAGCAACACTTCAACACTGCGGGTAAAAACTGCAGCAAAGCGCAGCCGGGATGATGCAACTGGAAGACATCGACTCCAGGCAGAGAGAGAACGCCATCAAATCCAGGAGACATTATGAATATCCATACTTCACTGCGGCAGATATGTTTCCAAGAAAAGTTTCCAGTTGAATGTAGAGCTTTGATGATTATCTTTCAAAACTTTATTTGTAAAATCCATAATTGCATGGAAAACACCCTCACAGCATCTGAGAGATTAAAAGTTGCACCAGTTTCACCTACTAGACCGTAAAACAGGTGGAAAAAAAAAATCCCACAGAGTCAAATCTGCAGGCTTTTGACCAGTAAACAACCACTTTGCAACCAAATAACAATGTCCAGGCAACCATATGCATTGTGGTGGCAGGTTAAGCAGCACAAACACCTCTCATATTTTAATCTAAATGCATAATTTTTTCATACCAGTCAATCTAATAAAAAACATAGCCATTATAAACACATATTGGCATAATGGGCATCCTCAAGCTGAGAGATACATGTGACAAAATCCCACAAATGCACACTGAAGGAGGAATTTGAGTTTTCGACTAGTAAACAATCAGTTTGCAACCGAATAACAATCATAACACCTGCAGGTTTAGCAGAACAAACACCTCTCAAATTTTCATCTAAATGAACAAATGGAGTTTGTTTTGTGCTTGTCGTGTTCCCGTTCTCTAATGTTCGGACTGCAGTGGTTTGCGTGTAATTCCCGTGGTATCTGTCTTTAAAACTATGCCACTGTTCTGAGGCGCTGCGTTACTATACTTGAGCTGTATCTTACAGCGTATTTCATCATTGCTCAAAGAGGCCATGAAAAAAAAAATAGACTCCATTGATCTACACACACACACACACACACACACACCCTCCTCCAAAACACACACTTTTTTCTCTTTATTTACATTAACTCAGTAAAAACTTTTTTTCTGTGTGGCGGAGGGCGTAGACTCACACACAATGACCTCAAATAACCTTCATCTCTGTCTGTGTATGACCACTATTACACACAGCCATAAAGCTAAACACACACACACACACAGCAGTGGGTTAATGATCATTGAGTGTGTGTGTGTGTGAGTGTGTGTTTACTTTTTACAGCACCTGCTAATGCAGCACAGACACACACACACGCAGCTCAACATCTTTCCTGGAGTTTCATCAACCCTCCACACACACACGTCAAGGCTAATGTGTGTGAATTCATACAGCAAACACAAACATCAAACAACTGTTGCTGCTGTGTGTGTGTGTCTCACCGATTCCCCCACAGAAGGTAATAAATCTCAGGCTCATCTCCTGCACTGAATACAGAACAATGTTCATTTGTCCTCATAAGCCTGAGCGAGAGATATTTATTAAACAGAAGAACAGAGAGAGAGAGAGAGAGAGACTTTCTGAAGGACACCTGTCCTCCAGCTCAGACACAAACACTCATCACTCACACTGACAACTTCCTGTTAAAAATATCCTTCTCTAATAAATTAAGGATGTTTGGACAAAATAGGACAAATTCAGACCAGCTGCAATTGACTTCCTGTTGAGATGCAAACAAGCGGTGAATCTCACAAAACCCCCGAACAACATGTCCACATCTAAATTTAGCAATGGTATATAAAAAAATCAAAATCAAAACAGATTGTCAAGTAAAAACATAAATAGGAGGGGAAAAAATTAGTTTTTATTATTATTACTACATAATATATACATTTTCCCTTTTTATTTTACTATATTATATACGTATGCCATACATTTACAGTTAAAATAAATAAAAATGTACAACAATATCAGAAGGGACTTTTTTTAATAAATGTATACATTTTTCCTTCAGAAACTAATTTTTTTTTTTTTACTTGACAAAAATCTGTTTTGATTACTGTAATTTGTACGGCATATATCAGTGTGAACTGGCAAATAGCTGGAAATATGTCAAGCTTGTTTAGTTAGTACACTGTGTTTTTAAGTAGTGTTGCACGATATACCGGTACTAGAAAAGTATCACGATACCCTGCTATTAAAAACTGTACGATATGATATTTCTTAAAGGGTTAGTTCACCCAAAAATGAAAATTCTGTCATTATTTACTCTCCCGCATGTCATTCCAAACCTGTAAGACTCTCATTCATCTTCGGAAAACACATTAAGATATTTTTGATGAAATCCGAGAGGTATATGACTCGTCCATAGACAACAATATAATCAACACTTTCAAGGTCCAGAAAGGTACTAAAGACATCGTTAAGAGTCATGTGACTACAGTGGTTCAACCTTAATGTTATAAAGCGACGAGAATACTTTTTGTGCGCAAAAACAAAACGAAAATAACAAAATAATTATTCAACTGTCATTATCCTTACCGCAGTAAGCACAGAGAAGGCTTCCGTGTTTACGTCCGAACGCCGGCTCAGTATTGGCCAAAGCTGATCACGTGATCAGCACGACGCATGTGTGTGATGCTGACGCAGGAGCCGGCCAATAATGAGTCAGCGTTCTGACGTAGAACCTTGAAGTGCTGAACGTAAACACAGAAGAAAAGAGATTGTTGAATAAAGTCATTATTTTTGTTTTGTTTTTGCGCACAAAAAGTATTCTTGTCGCTTCATAACATTAAGGTTGAACCACTGCAGTCACATGACTGTTTCAACGATGTCTTTAGTACCTTTCTGGACCTTGAAAGTGTTGATTATATTGCTGTCTATGGACGAGTCATAAACCTCTCAGATTTCATCAAAAATATCTTAATTTGCGTTCCAAAGATGAATGAGAGTCTTACAGGTTTGGAATGACATGAGGGGGAGTGATTAATGACAGAAATTACATTTTTGGGTGAACTAACCCTTTCATTTGCATCAATGTATGACAGCAAGACATCTGTGCAGAGCTCTGCTTCCACTACCTGCAGCGAGTAAAATATATCCGTGCAGCACATGACAAAGAAAGCAACAAAGATACATCCATGCATGAGAAAATAAAGCGTGGGACACTTGTGCTGCCGGATTCGGACCTGAAGCGCATGCAGCCGCGCACCGAAAGCCACATATAGACAGCTTGCTTCAGGTCTCTTTCGCGGATTATTGCCCTTGAATAGGCAAAAATATGTTAAAATGCACATCCTGGCGAGTGTTCATGTAAACACAGTCGACTAAGTTCGGGAGTAGGGTTGCCAGGTTTTCACAACAAAACCTGCCCAATTGATACTCAAAACTAGCCCAATTACATTTCAAGGGGGGTCCCCTTGTACAAATCACATTCTGGGGGATAAAATCCGCATTTTTGGCAGGGTTCCCCTGGTTAAATTCGCATTCCAATGTCTAGATATCAATTTATTTTGGGACGCTTCAACCCGCGGACATGAAAAACAACCCGCGGCAACAGTGCTAAAGAAAACCGCGGACTTGGCAACACTGCTCGGGAGTCTATACTAGTGAACAAAACAGCTGAGAAGGAAATCGGATGTGTTTCAGTGCATTGGGTCCGTGCAGGTCTTAAAGTGATAGTAGCCTAATAAACCAGCTGCTGTCTGTGTGATTAATGTTATTCTTGACTGCACAACTTTAATATATTTTTTATTTATATTTTTAGAATCAGTGTATAGTTAACTTATAGAGTGAAGACAATGCAGGGTTTTTTTTTTTACAATAGATTATTTAAAGCTGCAGTCCGTAGCTTTTTTGGTTAAAAATGATCCAAAATCGATTTTTGAGCAAGTACATATCCAGCCAGTGTTCAAAACTATCTCATTACCTTAGCCCGATTCACAACGGTAAGCTTGTAATAATGTTTTATAATAAAACCAGTACTGGTGGGTTTCCGCGGGAAATTCGAGCATGCCGCCGTTCGTCTTTGTGCCATTAGGGGCCATTCACATATCGCGTCTTTTCCGCGCGCAAGTCACTAATTCCAAAAGTAGGCGCGACATAATGTAGGTGACGCGATGCGCCTGGAAAACACAAATTTTTAACTGCCACAGGTCATATGACAAGAACCAACCGATCAGCTTTGGCCTTTTCGTAACAAAACATCGAAATCTCAGCTGAAGAGCTGATCACAGCTGTACAGGGTGGTTTTTACATCTCATCTACATAAATATATCTAGTAGTAAAGCTAATGCAAGGGCTAGAAATCAGACGCCACGGGAGCGCAAACGCTTTGGAAAGAAGGAGAAAGCGGTGCGGCCGCGCTTTCCGCGCATTTTTAGACTGTGTTCATGAAGGAGTCCCAGCTAGGAGGCTCTATCATGTGAGGATGCTACAGGTGACGGATCATTTATAGCCTTTTCTCAAATCTACAGGTAACGCTAATACACACTAACACATAGTCACGCAATGCTGATGTTGTTAACATTAAAAATTGGAGAGTAAAGTATAACAATACTAATAATTTGCATGGTTTGATGTGATATGAGCTAAGCGGTCGTTAGATTTAATCCCCATTGGCAGCGCGATTTATTTGCTTTTTTTCCCTGAGTTGGTCAAAACAAAAATGGCAGACATGTTACTTGTTCAGATGACATTTTCCGGTGAAAATTCTTATTTTGGTCATACTTCCAAAACACAGAATCTGTGTTTCCAAAGTACAGTGTCCACACCGATGTAGTGACTGACAGCAAACATCAGATTCATCCGCGCTGAGGCGCAGCCCACGTAAAGATGATAATTCCGCAAATAACTGCAACTGCAGGTTTCAAACAGAGATGACGATAAAGAGGCAAAACTTACAGACTGGAGCTTTAATATCTTACTTAATTGCTACTATAAAATAGACCTACTGTAGCCTACCTGAAAAATGTAAAACACTTTTTCATTTATATCTTTCTTATATAGAATGTGTAATATTGTTTGATTGCATCTTTGCTTTAGTAACCGATAAAATAAATTTAAATAACTGTTGTGAGTATTTTAAAAAAAAAATATTAAATGACTATCACAACTTGTTCAAAATATTAGATAATGTGATTATTGCAACCATCTCTGTAAGAACGTTCACACTGGTATGTATTTATAATTTTTTTAAATAAAGGGGAGGGAACACTCATTTAATAAAACTATGAATTTTAAGTTCAATTACATTTACCATTTTAGTTTTGTTTTGTTTTTTGCCATGGTATCAATTCAGTATTGGTATCGAGGTATTTTAGTCAGGTATCATATAATTTAGGTATTGTGACAACAGTGTCAAGTAAATTTCTCCACCTCATTTTCATTTCTGTGCCGCAAACACTAAAGATATAAGAGAGATTATGTGTTCAGAGAAACTGATGCAATCAAACAGGCACGAATGGGGCTGATATGAACATTGTTCTCCAACACACACACAGCTCTGACTTTAGTCAAACACACCCACTTACTGCTAATGCAGCCGCATCGCTCTGAATAAGAGGAAGAGTATTCTGCTGGGGGAAGAAAGAAAAAAAAGGAGAAAAACTACCTGTTAGTAAAAAAAAAAAGAGGAAGAACAGAAACTGCAATCTGTTGCAAAACACTTACTGTAAATGCAAACGATCACATTTCTTTTGGTGATGCAAGTCTCGCATTTTAAAAAGTTGCAAGTGCAGCAATCCGCCCTCCTCTCGTTCATCACACCGTTTAAAACTGCTCACACCGTTTTACACCTTTATTTAAGATTAACCCGAGGCAGGCGCATCTCAAGTTGTTTCCGACATCATCATCCATGTCACATTACGACGTCTTTTGCTCGCTCTCAGAGCACAAAGATCACCAGTAACTAGCACAAACACCATCTGTCAAGTGAGAGACGGTTTTTTGGTTGTCTCAGCACTTTCAGAGAATGCCTTAAAGACAAAAAAAAAACAAAAAAAACAACTCTCCTGTTCACCACAACTTCAATCATGCGCTCGTTTGCTCTCAACCATCAGCAGATTTCACTCATAAGCTTCAGTCAGTGCTCAATTAAGAGTGAATCTTCAGCCTAAAGTACAGTCCTGATCAGATTACACCTCTCTACCACAGAGTTTCAGACTCTAATTGGCCGAATATCACAATTAGCTGGAATTGTTATTGGGAGATTTCCGGTTAATGATATAAACTGGCTCTTAAAATGGTCTAAATGGATTTACATGGTTACACAGGTCTCAATAACTAAAAGAAAATGGTACCACCAGTATGGTGCTACTACTTTTTTGGACATTTAGCAACTTTTGGATTGACATGCAAATACTTACTACATGCTGTATGAATATGATAGCAGTTTTGGACACCACTGATACGTTTACATTCATGCATTTGGCAGATGCTTTCATCCAAAGTGACTTGCATTGCATTCAAGGTGTATCAGTTCATGCACTTCATTGGGACTCGAACCCATGACCTTGCGTTGCTAGTGCTGTTTGAGCTACAGGAATCTCCATGTCAAAATGTATTTGTTTGTTTGTAGTTTAGCGCCAGCTAATATTTTCATGGTGAGAAACAGCTGCTGGGTTAAAAAACACAAGTTGAAAAATGGACAAACTCAGCGATCGGGTTGTTTTGACCCAGCGGTTGGGTTTAATGTTTGACCCAACCTGCTGGATAGTTTTATTTAACTCAGTTATTGTTTAAAAATTATTGTATTTCTTGCTTAAAATGAACCCAAAATATGTTGGAGATTAATGTTTAATACATGAACGTTTATTAATGTTTAATAAATAATAATTAAACAAACATTTATTACATTTCTTATTAATAAATGTTCACCTTTTGATTATTATTGTTGGCTCTAGTAATTATGCTTGTCTGATTTTTCATTTCCAAACTATTTTAGGCCAGCCATATAGTCATGTTTAAACAATAGCTGGGTTAAATAAAACTACCCAGCAGGTTGGGTCAAACATTTAACCCAACCGCTGGGTTAAAACAACACAATCACTGGGTTTGTCCATTTTCAACCCAACTTGGGTTGGTTTTAACCCAGCATTTTTAGAGTGAGATTTGACAGCAAAATATAAAAGGTTAAAAAGAAACTAAAAAATGTATCTTCCATGAGAAATTGTATTAAAAATCTCAATGAGGTCAGTATCTGTGATGCAGGACTGATGCCCAGAAATGCTGTCTAGGCTGAGCAACCATCACTTTACCATGGTACGAAACCACGAAAAAAAAAACAAAATGTACAAGAACAAACAGTCTGTAAAGCAAATACACAAGTACAAGCAACAATCAATGTAAAAATGTAATGTAAACATTATTTTAAAAAAGACACATACTAAGTGCATGCTACATATAATTATATTTGGCTGTCATTTGTGTCCTACACACGTGTAAAAGAAACTGATAAAGACATCAATCTGAACACAGCGCTGCTGTTATTGGTGCACGCGCTCTCTCCGTGCCTCGAAAGCTACCCGGTTCCGCGCGCTCCGATGTGCCGTGTTGCCATGACGCCCCGGTGCCCGGGCTCACGTCAAACAAATACCAGCGATTGATGAATCAGCATCTTCCTCATCCGCTCAAATGCCCATTAATACCGCTGATATGATGATTTTCAGCAGCGCTGATTTGAAATCACGCTGATATCATGATTCCGAGCGCGCGCGCGGTAACGGAATTCAACAAATGCTCCACAAAACTAGTTTCCCGTTCACAACATGAATAGAACAGGGCGTTAAATGATATGTCAAGATAAACAAAGATAATACCATAGTGTTTTTGAAGTACCATTCAAATACAATGATATATCATCCAGTACAATGGTATTTAAAAAAAAAAAAAAAAAAGTACCACTTTCTTTTAGCGTTTTCCACAAAAAAAAAATCAAAAACAAAATGCGTTTTATTTTGTCTCAGCAAACAGTGAACGTTCTCAGAACTTTCAAAAGTAACGTCCCAATGTTTGGAAAATCATATAAGGGAATGTTCCCGCGCTTTAAAAAAAAAACGGTTTTAAAACCTTTTTTAAAAAACGACGGTTTGAACGACCAGAGAACATTAAAAAAAATATCGTTTTATTAGCTAAATAGCAACGTTAGCAAAACGTTCTTAGAACATACATTTTTGTTCGCTGTGGTCTCAAACCCTAATGTGTTCCCTACCTAGGGCTCGTGAGCACCTTGGAACGATTCGAAACGACACAGATGCCCATGAAAAGATGTCAATGAAGGCAAGTAAAATACCATGACACACGAATCAGAAGCATATAACAAAAAGTACTACACCTGATACCATAGTACCGCCACAGTACTTTTACTAAGGGTGTAAACCTGTAGAAATAATTCCCTCGTCTCGCGTAAAACAGACAAAAACGTCTAAAGAGAAAGAATAACGCACCTCGAACCCGGACGATCTGTGTCCAGCGCAGACGGTTCTGATGAACCAGCAGGTTCCGATTATTCAGATCCAGAGATTCGCGTGTGCGCGCGCGCGTGCGTTTGTGTTGCTGTGTAACCTCTGCCTGACACACACACACACTCTCTCCCTCTCTTTCTCTAAATATAACACAAGCCGAATCCCGCTGATTTCTGCAAATGTTTCAAATCAAAAGCGACGATCAGAGCCGATCTGAGCAGCTGATTGATCACAGATTAGGGTGTGTGAGTGTGTATCGATGAGCCCTTTGTCTGTTCGCTGTCATCATGGCTCAGTGTGTGTGTGAGAGAGAGAGAGAGTGTGTGTGTGGCGGGTTTTAAGCGGAATGACCCGATCGTGATGATTCAGCACGGCGAGCCCTTTAAAACGCGCGTCCCGCTCAACGCGCGCGGCGGCGTCATGTGACGCGCGCACATATGTATATGAGCATATGAACACCGATAGTTATAATATAGTAAACAATACACATATTAATAAGTTATTGTAATATTAACACCATTTTATTATTATATTAGCCATTTGCTAGTATAGCTAAATACATATATAGGGTAACTATATGTAGTTAAATATAACGGGAAATTATATATTCATGATTATAAATAGTTCTAAAGATCACCGTGTGTGTGTGGGGGGGGGGGGGGGGGGGGGGATAAAGGGAAAAAAGTTATTTTGGGTGATATCATATTTTTACAATCCATTTATGAACAACTTGCCGAATAATAGTTATGAATTACATATTTAAATCATTTATGAATATTCATAACTACAAATAGGCAAATTTAATAAACCAGAAATAATTCATAATACTGTGATGCTGCAAAAAAAATACATTAAAAAGCAAATCGGAGATATAGAATATTTGAAACTTCTCAAAATACATAACTTTTATTCTGGTCCCTTGACATTTTTTTATTTAAATACTTATAATTATTAATAATAACAACAATAATAATAATATAGAATAATAATAATACAAATAACTAGAATTAATAAAAACACTACTTTTTTTTTTGGTGCTATTATTCTGAATGTTCTTTATTTAATTCCTCATTTTGTTTGTATATATTTGTAAATGGTTCTGCACTAAAAAAAGACACTGACATATACGCTCACACGCACGCGCAAACACATACACACACAGTGTCGTGCACACTCAGCAAAACAGGTCTGAGCCGAGCGACTCTCGTCCGCGTTATAAACACATTCAGCACCGACGCACTCACCGAACGCGTCAGGAAACGCCTGGAGCTGCAGATGACGATGTCTGGTGGAAGCGAAGAGAATCCAGCGGGAGTTTGACGCTGTTGTCGGCGAATTTGAGACCGTGTTGATCCTCTTTCTCTCGCGCTGAAGCCAGACGTCATATGATTTGGCTTGGTCACGTGGTTTCATTCATGAAGCACCTACGCAACGGCAGCGCGACTCTTAAAGGAACAGGCGCATGATGAGCGCTCAAACGGTAGAATTAAGAGCATAAATGCAGTCTACTACATTTTAATAAAACAATAAATAAGTAAAACACAAAGCTCATTAAACACAACATCTTTACAAACAGTACTGAGAATGTTACGCATTTACGTATTACACATAAAACGCAAATTAGGACTGAAATCGCATACTGAGTAGGTACTGCATTTGGATTTGAACTTGCTTTTGCGACCTTTAAAACGTATGTTCTATATAGTATGAGTGAAATCCGGGCTGCGTTCCATTCCATTTTTAGACATGCACTCTCAAACTTCCCTAAGCACTTACAATTCCTGACGCCATCGTGAAGTGGACGAGGAAAGTTTATATGGACAGACCCTCGTCCCCTCGATTTTGACCGAGGGAGCGAGTCTACTCCGATGTACACTTCAAGCAGCTAACCCACAATTCAACTTGATTGTGACTTCACAGCAGATCGCGCTTAAGTGAAATGATATAGATTATTTTGAGAATTAATCGCATAAGTGTATAATATATTAATTAAGTTGAGATTTAATCACACTACTTGTAGCTACCATATATTCACACTCAAAGCTTATACTATTGTTTCATTTTTGTAATTTTATTTTTCTCCAACAGCTCATATACCTATAGGATTTTATATATTTTCTCCAACAAGCATATAGAATGTTGCATAAAAGAAATTCATAAGTAGAAAAGAAGTTTAAATAATAAATCAGCTCCATAGTGAATTCCAAGTGATCAAGGGCTTAGTGCGTTTCATTTAAACCTTATGCACGAGTTCCGCCAGTAGTGGGCACTCACGCAACGTAAGCAATGACGCACATCCGAGTCCACAAGATGGAGGGAAGTTAGCGAATGAAGGGCATAAAAATTTGGAGTGGAATGCAGCCATGGGTGTATTACATTCACCATGTTGTCATATATCATGTGACCTTACAGGAGGGTTGCCAGGTTTTCACAACCACAGAAAATATGGTGTTCCGGAGGGGAAAATCCGGGGTTCCCCAGGTAAAATTCTCATTCCAGGGGCTAAATATCATATTATTTGGAGTCGCTTCAAACCGCAGACATGTAAAACAACCCACGGCAACAGTGTAAAAGTAGCCCAATTTCGCGGGAAAACCGTGGACTTGGCAACACTGCTTACCAGCGTCAGTTGCATTCATAAAATCTCTCCCGTCGCTTTATGGGATAGTAAAGTGTCCATCGAATGCACACTTCAGAATCTCGCCAGAAGTAGTATAGGTCATCCTACTGCTACTGCTTTTCAAATACTATGCATTCGAACTTACTACTCTTTTGGTGTACTGTTTTTCGCATACTATATAGTAGGGAAGAAATAGATTTCAGACGCAGCGCTGGTATTTGAGAATGATATTCTCGAAATGTTAGCACAAAAATGTTTAACTCAGGTGAAGCTGCATTGACTTCCATCAGGATTGCATCAGTGATGTTCACACTTGAGGAAGCTGACGTGATGATTCACTGTGGTTTTGATGAACCGTCAGAACCAGAGCCCATCTTCCTCTTTCCCCTTTGCAGCCACCAGCTGTACAGCCATGATAAAATATATCTGTTCAAACACACACTTCTCTGTTCACACTCCTTCCCAGTAGCTCTTTTCAGAGAATATCAGTGCTGCGGAAGCTGCAACAGAAATAAAGAGCTGAAATGCATCTGCAACACGTAAGGTGGTTTTGAGCAAACATCTAGATGGATTTGTGGTATCTAATGGACACTTTCAGACAGCTCTCAGCAAAAACAGCTTTACTGTTGATTCTGTGCCAGCCAGGGTTGCCAGGTGTGCATAACCAAACTAGCCCAATAGCCATATTCCAAGTGCCAAAACTCAAACCTATACCTAAAATTTTATGTAGTTATGCAAAATGAAAAGCACTATATCGTAGTGATCACAAAACTTAGCATCTACCACAGTTTTATCATTGGTAGAATATAAAATACAATTTCACAAGTCTCACACAATTTATGCAATATGTCAAACCTTTAACCCGTGGCGGGGGGGAAAGTCAGCAGTTTAAAAGTAGCACAATTCTGCGGGAAAACTGCAGACTTGGCAACCCTGGTGCCAGTAGTCTATTAGATCAGTATATGAAATCAGTGTTTTACCCAAGAAATGTTGCAGATGGGGCTGTCAAGCTGAAAAATGGTATAAAAGCATCATAAAAGCAGTTCATATTCTTCATAATCATTTTGCATGACACACACCATGATGTAAGTCATTATTCTACTTTAATGATACTTTTATGATGGTGATTTGTTTGTCCTTTTTGGAGTTTGACTCTCCATCTACCAAAAAATATGTTTTAAGAACGTTAATAGTCATGCTGTCAAATCGGTTAATTGCGATGAATTGCATCGAACATAAAAGTTTGTAAATGTGTGTGTGTATACAAACTTCTATGTCAGATGCGATTATGCAACTAATCGTGATTAATCGATTTGACAGCACTAATATATAATATGCAGACTTTTATGTTAGATGTGATTATGCGATTAATCGCAATTAATCAATTTGACAGCACTAATATTAAGTTATGAAAACATTTCTGAATGTTCTCATTTAACAAACATTTGTAAATACATGTGTGTTTGTGTGTATACACAAACTTGTTACATGCGATTAATCGTGATTAATCGATTTGACAGCACTAATTAAGTTATGAAAACATTTCTGAATGTTCTCATCTAACAAAAGTTTGTAAATATACGTGTGTGTGTATACACAAACTTATGTTACATGCGATTAATCGCGATTAATCGATTTGACAGCACTAAGTTATGAAAACATTATTTCTGAATGTTCTCATCTAACATAAAAGTTTGTAAATATATATGTGGGTATATATATTTTTATACATATATATATATATATATGCAGACTTATGTTAGATGTGATTATGCGGTTAATCGCAATTAATCGATTTGACAGCACTAATATTAAGTTATGAAAACATTATTTCTGAATATTCTCATCTAACAAAAGTTTGTAAATATATGTGTGTGTGTATATATATATATATATATATATATACACATACATACACACACACATACACAAACTTTTATGTTAGATGCGATTAATCGATTTGACAGCACTAATATTAAGTTATGAAAACATTATATATGAATGTTCTCAGAATGTTTTAAAAACATTCCATTTTATCATTTTGCAAACATTATGGGAACATTACTTTTAAATGAACTTTGAGAGAACGTTCTGAGAACGTTCCCTGTTAGCTGGGACAGCCGACATGGGAGTAAATGAGAATTTTTACTTTTGGATTATTTATCCTTTTTATGCATACAAAAACTTAGAAGAAAAATAATCCCAAATAGTTAAAAATGGTTCACAAATAGGCAAAAGCTCTTTTTAAGAAACTTGTTTGGCGAGGCGAGCAACTCAAGAATAGAGAAAATGACTGATTGTGTTTGTGGAACATCATCAGAAAATGATGAACAGCGTCTGAAACAGTCCCGCATGTTTCCAGAGGAATAACAGGAGCGTAAGATTTGTTTGACTTATCAGCCTTTGAGAGCGCTGGGCCAACCGAGGAAGAACCCCTGGAATAAAAGGAGGATTATCAAACTCTTTAGCGCCTCCTCGACTTCCAATCAGAGACACAAATAAACAGCGGCCCTCAGAACACACAACACAAGAGCAGCGTCCTTAATCACATGCTGAACGCTGGAACTAATCCTGCTGTCCTGCCCGTGAACGTAAAGACATCGACACATAATAGTAATCACTTCGAAAGGTTCTGAGAAACAGAAATGAACTTTTGCTCTGAAACTTTGCAAAAATAAAAATGCTTGTGTTGTAATTTAAGGAAATCTATCAGGAACCTGCCCTGGTCAGACTCAGACACTTCAACTTTATTAGACTTTTTTACACAATGATAAGAAAATGAACAGGATGTTCATAAAGAGCTGAAGACACTGACAGCCAGCTTTACTGAGGATGTCAACTCATCTTTCTAAATGTTGATGTCATGAAATATTAAATCAAATATTGATCATATTGTGTTCAAACAGGTTGTTTGATCAATTTTGTTGCAATACAGAATAACACACCATCAGGATCATATAGAGGTCTTTAAACCCAGCCATCACAAATACCATTATCCCAGCTCACAAAGAACGTTCTGGCAAGGTTCTCTCAAAGTAATGCGCAAACATCCTTTCAGTAAGACTAATAAAAAATTCAGAATGTTTTCAGAATGTTAGCACAAAAACAAATGTTCTTTTTTCTTTCCGTTTTTTTTAAATGTTACTACTTGTTTTAGAATGTTCAGAGAACATTCAAAAGTAATGTTCCCAAAATGTTTAAAGAATGATACAAATGGAATGTTCGCGTTTTGAACGTTCAGAGAACATCCAGGAGTAATGTTTTCATAACATTAGCAAAAAATACATAAAACGTTCTTATCGAGTACTGTTCATCCAGTTTCCTTCTCTGAGCTGGTGTCTCCCCTACATGAACTTTGACCTGTAGGTCAGAGCAGCTTCAGAAGTGACCCTGACGGTTCTAAAACAGGCGTCTGTCTTCATGCACTCTACATGCCAGCTGAGCAGAACAACATCTACAAAATGCAGCTCTAGAAATAGCTGAGCCTCCAGCTGAGTTTGGAAATGTTCCCTTACATCAGCTCAACGCAGCAGAACTGTGTGTGTGTGTGTGTGTATATATGTGAGAGTGAGTAAGTGTATGTGAGTGAGTGTGTGTGTGTGTAAGTGAATGTGAGTGAGTGTGTGTGTGTATATATGTGAGAGTGAGTAAGTGTATGTGAGTGAGTGTGTGTGTGTGTAAGTGAATGTGAGTGAGTGTGTGTGTGTATATATGTGAGAGTGAGTAAGTGTATGTGAGTGAGTGTGTGTGTGTGTAAGTGAATGTGAGTGAGTGTGTGTGTGTATATATGTGAGAGTGAGTAAGTGTATGTGAGTGAGTGTGTGTGTGTGTGTAAGTGAATGTGAGTGAGTGTGTGTGTGTATATATGTGAGAGTAAGTGTATGTGAGTGAGTGTGTGTGTGTGTGTGTGTGTGTGTAAGTGAATGTGAGGGAGTGTGTCTATTTGAGAGTAAGTGTATGTGAGTGTGTGTGAGTGTGTGTGTGCAAGTGAATGAGTGCAAGTGTGTCTGTATGTGAGAGTGAGTAAGTGAATGAGTGAGTGTGAGAGAGAATGATTGAGTGAGTGAATGAGTGTGTGAGTGAATGAGTGTGCGCGTGCGACAGTGAATGTGTGTGTGAGAGTAAGTGAATAAGTGAATGAGTGAGAGAATAAGTGAATGAGTGTGAGAATAAGTGAATGAGTGTGAGAATGAGTGAGTGAATGAGTGCGTGTGAGAGTAAGTGAATAAGTGAATGAGTGAGAGAATAAGTGAATGAGTGTGAGAGTGAGTGAGTGAATAAGTGAGTGTGAGTGCGTTAGTGAGTGTGTGCGCGAGTGCGTGAGAGTGAATGAGTAAGTGAATGAGTGTGAGTAAGTGAATGTGAGTGAGTGTGTGTGTGTGTCTGTAAGTGAATGTGAGTGTGTGTGTGTGTGTGTCTGTAAGTGAATGTGAGTGAGTGTGTGTGTGTGTCTGTAAGTGAATGTGAGTGAGTGTGTGTGTGTGTCTGTAAGTGAATGTGAGTGTGTGTGTGTGTGTGTGAGTGAGTGAGTGTGAGAGAATGAGTGTGTGTGAGTGAATGAGTGTGCGCGTGCGACAGTGAATGAGTGAGTGTGTGTTAGTGAATAAGTGAGTCTGTGTGTGTTAGTGTGAGTGAATAACTGAATGAGTGAGAGAATGAGTGAATGAGTGTGAGAGTGAGTGAGTGAATAAGTGAGTGTGAGTGCGTTAGTGAGTGTGTGCGCGAGTGCGTGAGAGTGAATGAGTAAGTGAATGAGTGTGAGTAAGTGAATGTGAGTGAGTGTGTGTGTGTGTCTGTAAGTGAATGTGAGTGTGTGTGTGTGTGTGTCTGTAAGTGAATGTGAGTGAGTGTGTGTGTGTGTCTGTAAGTGAATGTGAGTGAGTGTGTGTGTGTGTCTGTAAGTGAATGTGAGTGTGTGTGTGTGTGTGTGAGTGAGTGAGTGTGAGAGAGAATGAGTGTGTGTGAGTGAATGAGTGTGCGCGTGCGACAGTGAATGAGTGAGTGTGTGTTAGTGAATAAGTGAGTCTGTGTGTGTTAGTGTGAGTGAATAACTGAATGAGTGAGAGAATGAGTGAATGAGTGTGAGAGTGAGTGAGTGAATAAGTGAGTGTGAGTGCGTTAGTGAGTGTGTGCGCGAGTGCGTGAGAGTGAATGAGTGTGAGTGTGTGTGTGTGTCTGTAAGTGAATGTGTGTGTGTGTGTGTGAGTGAGTGTGAGAGAGAATGAGTGTGTGTGAGAGTAAGTGAATAAGTGAGCGTGTGAGTGAATGAGTGTGCGCGTGCGACAGTGAATGAGTGAGTGTGTGTTAGTGAATAAGTGAGTCTGTGTGTGTTAGTGTGAGTGAATAACTGAATGAGTGAGAGAATGAGTGTGTGAGTGAATAAGTGAGTGTGTTAGTGAATGTGTGTGTGTGAGTGAAAAAGTTAATGAGAGCGAGTGTGTGAGTGAGAGAATGAGTGTGTGTGAGAGTGAATGAGTGAGTGTGAGAGAATGAGTGTGCGAGAATAAGTGAATGAGTGTGAGTGAATAAGTGAGTGTGTGCGCGTGAGAGTGAACCCCTACTTTTTTTTTTCTAAGAGTACAAGTTGTCTGTTTTTAGTGCATTACTAAATCTACCTGTGGGATTTTTTTTCCACCTATTTTATGGTTGAAAGCGGCACATCTGATCAAGCGTTAACTTTCAGCATATCACTATCAGAACTAATATTTGTGATGATTGACCAGTAAAGTCAAGTCACCTTTACTTCTACAGCGCTTCATACAGTACAGATGATTTCAGAGCAGCTTCACAGTGAGAAACGGGGAAATAATGATCGGCGTGAGTCACAATTCTGCTGTTAAGCAGCTCTAAAAAAAAAGACAAGTCTTGCTAAAAACGCAATCACATGGAGAAACAGTTTACGGTAACACACGAGGAAGAAGCGTCTACTAAGAAAAACTTTTTGTGTTCAGCACCTGAAGGCCGTCATGACGCAGCGTGTTTGTTCTCCTGTTCAGAAACACCTTCAGTTCATTTGCTTAAAGAAACATTAATTATTCATAGTTCCCTCCTGCTCTAATTACAGGTCTGCAACAAACTCAACAATGTTCTCGCTCATCAAGAACGCAGTTCATCAATGAAGCAGACGGAAATAAAACTGCAAGCGCAAGCACTTCTTTTTTAACATTAAGCACCATTTATGTGGTTTTCTGCAATAGAAATACACATAACAGACAGACAGATAGATGCTTCACACATGACAACCGGCTTACAAAACACTTTGGCTGTTTGACATCCATTATTTTCACCAACATTTTAAAAAATAAACAAAAAAAAATTATATACGGGCATCCAGATCTACAATAAATCCCCATGAAGTGTTTGAAAAAGAGGTAACATATTCAAAAGAGATCAAGAGAAGTAAAAGAAATTACTTTTACTATTGACATTTTATATTACTTCCTTTAAATTCTCAGAGATATGGCAAAAAAAAAAAAGACACTCCATAATGACATGTTTCCTGTACTAGTGTAACATCATAATGCACTTCAGTCTGATTGTGTGTGTTTGTATGGACGGACGCCACTGCTATTATCTTGTATTGTCCCGTGAGAGATCAGACCGTCATGTTCAGTTCTTTTTGGCACCGCTCCGGTTGTTGAACAGGTTCACTCTGCTCTTGGTTCCCACTGACGTGGACGAGACGCCCGGCTGCTGCAGCACTTTATCCAGCGTCGTCTTCTTGATGGCAGCGGGCGAGATCTTCTCCTGATCGGCCAGAGACTGCAGCTCTCTGCCAAGAGGAACACATTATTAAAGAGGACCTGTTGTCCTTGATGTTGTTTTAGGCTCTACTAGAACAGGTTTTCATGCTTGAATGTTCATTATTTTCCTCATATTCTCCATTGTTGCAGCTCCTCTCTTCCCAGTCTGTCAGTAACGCTCTGTTAAGTTCCTGTCTCTATGAAGCCCCGCCTTCTGAAATGCATAATGTGCTCTGATTGGTCGGCTGGGGCAGTGTGTTGTGATTGGTCAATCGCTTTGAGCGTGTTTGGAAAATGTCCCACCCCCTTACCTTAACCGCTAGTTTCAACACACAAGTTAATAAATAAATCTGACTTCGTAAGGCCATATAAGCTGTCTTTTTTCTAAAAAGTGACCAGTATGAAGGTCACTGAACACTTATTTCACCCAGTATTTACTTATCGATCCATCATTGGATTTCGGCACTAACACACTTCTGTTTATCATCCAATCGGAATCATCTCAGCGGTGTCAGCTGATTAATCAGCCTGCAGACTAATTGGCCTCTTACTAATACAAACCAGTAATTAAGAGCCGACAGAACCGCAGTGAAAGCTCTTACCGGGTTCGGATGCAGGACGCCTCCACGGCGTTGATGAGGAGACTCCGGAAGCCTCCGCTCTCCAGGAAGTGCAGCGCGTGGATTGTAGCGCCACCTGGTGAGCAGACATTGTCCTTCAGTTGCCCCGGGTGCTGCTCCGAGTCCAGAAGCATTTTAGCTGCGCCCTGTAAATAACAACGGCAGAAAAAATTCAGCAAAATACCTGGAATTTGGGGAAAATAAAATGATTTCATAGGACTCCAAAATGTAGTTTTTATTCAAATGTAATAATAAATTGTTGTTAAATTGAGTAATTTATCATGAATTAATCATGATTTCAATTCATTAGACATGCTTTTTTATTGCTAGAATATAATTCAACATTTAAACCAGAATCCAGAAAAGAAAAAAAAAAAGAAGAAGAATTTGGGAAAAAACATAATGGATTTCATAGGGCCCTAAAAATGTATTTTTGTTTAAATTTAATAAAGTGTTGTTAAATTGTAATGCTTTTTGATTAATAAATAATAATTGAACCATTAAAACAGAATTTTGGGGGGAAAAAAAAAACAGAATTTGTGAAGAAAAAAAATTAATAGGGCCCTAAAACTAATATTTGTTAATTTGGGAAAAACGGGGAGAAATAGGTCCATCAAACTTTTATTTTTGTTAATTTAATTAAACAGAATCCAGCACAAAATTGCAAAACAATTATTTTATTTTTGTTACAATTTAATAAAGTGTTCTTAAATTGTAATGCTTTTGGATTCATAAAAAATAATATTAAAACAGAATTTGGGGGAAAAAAAGGAAAGTGAAGAAAGAAAAAAAAATTCTTAGGGCCCTAAAATTAATTTTTGTGAATTTAATAAAACAGAAAAAGAAAACATACTTAAGTATTAAATAAGACACTACAGCTGTACTGGCCAAAACACCAAATAAAGCATAAATTTGCATAATATTTGTGATGCCATCAAGCTAAACTCACTTTTTTTTATATTCATACATACAAAAACTGTTGTAGCTTCAGCCTCACATTTATCACCACTTGTTAAAAAAAAAAAAAAAAAGGTCAAAAGGTCATGTCATCTTGTGTATGCATCTTTAACCACTATTATAATCACTGTAAATCCAGACTACGAGACCGTGTCATGTGACATGACGTACCAGTAAAGCCTGAGCTCCCAGTCTCACCGCCAGTCTCCGCGGCAACCCCATCTTCACCCCGCCATCAGCCAAAGCGTCCAGAGCCGTAAACGCCTGACAACAAACAAATATACAAGACATCCGTTTTAAAAAACAATGATTTTAACAGGGATATTCTCATGCTGAGAACAAAGTAAAGAATGCAAGAATCATTAACATAAAAATAAATGTCAAAAATACAGTAAAAATTGTGAAATATTATTACTACGTAAAACAGCTGTTTTCTATGTGAATATATAGTAAAATGTAATTTATATCCAGTGATCAAAGCTGAATTTTCAGCATCATTACTCCAGTCTTCAGTGTCACATGATCCTTCAGAAATCAAATGTTTCCGAGTGTTAGTGTGTGAAGGTGAGGCTCACGTAAGCAGGTCCGCTGCCGCTGAGGCCCGTCACGGCGTCGATCAGATCCTCCTCGACCTCCGTGCAGAAGCCGACGCTTGCCATGAGCTGCTCCAGGAGCTTCCCGTCCTCCACATCTGCGTGAGTTCCTGTGGCGTAAACCGTCGCTCCCTCGCGCACCACCACCGGCGTGTTGGTCATGCAGCGCATCACTTTAGGAGACGTGCGGTACTGAAGCAGCTTCTGCACACAGAGGAGGATTCATCTGCATCTTATTTACTTGTACATGGAATTATTGCTATTATTAAAAGTGCTTTCATGTTATACACAGATCAGGCATAACATTATGACCACCTTCCAAATATTGTGTTGGTCCCCCTTTTGCTGCCAAAACAGCCCTGACCCGTCGAGGCATGGACTCCTCTAGACCCCTGAAGGTGTGCTGTGGTATCCTTTATCCTGATGTTAGCAGCAGATCATTTAAGTCCTGTAAGTTGCGAGGTGGAGCCTCCATGGATCGGACTTGTTTGTTCAGCACATCCCACAGATGCTCGATTGGATTGAGATCTGGGGAATTTGGAGGCCAAGTCAACACCTCAAACTCGTTGTTGTGCTCCTCAAACCATTCCTGAACCATTTTTGCTTTGTTGCAGGAGCATTATCCTGCTGAAAGAGGCCACAGACACCAGGGAATAACGTTTCCATGAAAGGGTGTACATGGTCTGCAACAATGCTTAGGTAGGTGGTACGTGTCAAAGTAACATCCACATGGATGGCAAGGTTTCCCAGCAGAACATTGCCCAAAGCATCACACTGCCTCCGCTGACTTGCCTTCTTCCCATAGTGCATCCAGGTGCCATGTGTTCCCCAGGTAAGAGACGTACACGCACCAGGCCATCCACGTGATGTGAAAGAAAACGTGAATCATCTTCTTCCATTGCTCCGTGGTCCAGTTCTGATGCTCACGTGTCCACTGTTGGCCCTGACTGGTCTACGGCTATTCTGCTCCATACGCAATAAACTGCGATGCACTTTTCTATCAGAACCAGCATTAACTTCTTGAGCAATCTGAGCTACAGTAGCTCGTCTGTTGGATCGGACCACACGGGCCAGCCATCAGTGAGCCTTGGCCGCCCATGACCCTGTCGCCGGTTCACCACTGTTCCTTCCTTGGAGCACTTTTGATAGACACTGACCACTGCAGACCGGGAACACCCCACAAGAGCTGCAGTTTTGGAGATGCTCTGACCCAGACGTCTAGCCATCACAATTTGGCCCTTGTCAAACTCTCTCAAATCCTCACGCTTGCCCATTTTTCCTGCTTCTAACACATCAACTTTGAGGACAAAATGTCCACTTGCTGCCTAATATATCCTCCTACTAACAGGTGCCGTGATGAAGAGACGATCAGTGTTATTCACTTGTCAGTGGTCATAATGTTATGCCTGATCGGTTTACACACACACACACACAATCAAAAGTTTGGAAACAGTAAGATTTTTAATGTTTTTAAAAGAAGTTTCGTCTGCTCACTAAGGCTGCATTTATTTAATTAAAAATACAGTAATATTGTGAAATATTATTACAATTTAAAATAACTGTTTTCTGTTTGAATATATTCATTACTCCATCATTACTCCAGTCTTCAGTGTCACATGATCCTTCACAAATCATTCTGATATGATGATCTTCTGTTCAAGAAACATTTATTGTGTACAACTGTACAAAATATTTGTGTACAATATATATATATTTTTTTTTCAGGATTCTTTGATGAATAGAAAGTTCAAAATATCAGCATTTATTTGAAATATAATCTTTTGTAACATTATAATCGTCTTTACTGTCACTTTTGATCGATTTAATGCATCATTGCTGAATAAAAGTATTCATTTCTTTTCAAAAAAATAAAAATAAAAATTCTTACTGACCCCAAACTTTTGAACGGTAGCGTATAATCTTAAAAAACCTTTGTATTTCAGATAAATGCTGTTCTTTTGAACTTTCTATCCATCAAGGAATCCTGAAAAAACTGTTTTCAACATTGATAATAATCAGAAATGTTTCTTGAGCAGCAAATCAGCATATATGAATGATTTGTGAAGGATCATGTGACACTGAAGACTGCAGTAATAATGCTGAAAATTCAGCTTTCAATCACAGAAATAAATTACTTTATAAAATATATTCAAACAGAAAACAGTTATTTTAAATTGTAATAATATTTCACAATATTACTGTATTTTTAATTAAATAAATGCAGCCTTGGTGAGCAGATGAAACTTCTTTTAAAAACATTAAAAATCTTACTGTTTGACTGGTAGTGTATATATATATTATATATGTGTAATTTACATATACGGTGTACTCATTGTACAGTGAATGAACTACTCAAGAAATCACATGCAAACTGAAGACTTGTGTTTCTACAGAACCACAGACCATCACTTTACAACCTTGGAGCTCCTTATTGTTCAAACTTTTCTCTATGGAATAATGAATGTGATGCTCCAGAAGCTGATGTTTTGCTCTACACTCCATGTAAAACAATCACAGAGAAGAAAAGAAGATGAACACGTAGCGGTCAATATGAAACAACGGCTCAAATCACACCATATAATTGATTCCTTTGGGAGCTTCGGCCGAGGAAAAATGTTTGATAAAAGAGAAAAATGCATAACCTGAGGGAGACATGAGCTTCAGCATAATTAATAGCAAGGAATGTGTTTTTCACGAGCCACAACAGGTTAGTACAAAAAGAACAATAATACAGCGTTTCATCTGCCACTTTCTGCTGAATAATTCAGTCAATCATGTTTATATTAAACCCACAGTGTGTAGAGAAGTTTTTCATGACATTACTAATTCACTGCATTTCATGAATGCTTTTAATAAAGTATTTGTTTGTCTCGCACCTTCTCGATGGAGCTGATCGTGACTCCAGCAGCACAGGAGACGATGAGGTGACGGTCCTCGATATCCGGACCGATTTCATCCAGAACGAACGGGATGATGTGCGGCTTGACCGCCAAAAACAGAACGTCACTCTTGTTTGTGGCTTCTTTGTTGCTTGTAGTCATACTGACGCCCATTTTCTGTGAAAAGAACAAGTCACCATGAAATCACAGTTAATATTAATATTGCAGTGTTTATTCTAAATGATTTATCAGTGCACTTCATCATCATTGTTTTAAATTCATGTTCCTCGTAATCCTGAATCAAATTATCTTCTCCCTCCCTCTTGCAGCGACATCTTTTCTCTGATGACGAGGGCGGGGCAACCTGTCACTCACACGAGAACCATCCAATCAATTCCACACAGACAAAATCAAGCCCCGCCCTACATTTGTTCTTGTTTGAGAAGCCATTTCTCTCGGATATACGGTACAATAGGGAAGAAAAGATGAGCGCAACTTCCCTTTCATAACGACTTTAAACTATAAATATCAGAGTTCAGGATCACACACCCGTAAACCGGAGACTGTTGGCAGATCTGTGTCAGGTGAACTCGCTGTGATTCTGTTTGCAGCAATTACACCTGAAAAACAGATGGAGTTTTGTGAGGAGCAAAAACACAACATGACTTCAGAAAGCAGAACATACACCACACTGCTATGACACTTTAATTGTGTGGTTTGATTTTTTTGGATGTTGAGAGTCGAACTGGTTGTTGTATGTAAAAGAGCTGAATGAAATGGACCACAGGGGGAAAAAACAAAACAATAGAATTTGCATTTGAGTTTTAAAGTAAAAACAAAAAAACATTTTATTATTTGAACAACTTGTCAAAATCGCAAAGCAGCGCTGACAGAAATGCATAAAATCTTTCTGTAACCAGGGTTATTATTGATATCTTAAACGAAAACTATTAAAAACACTGTTAAATGAAATTAAATAGAATATAAATATTAGATGAAAACCTAACCCTAATGAAAATTACAAATGTTGCTTTTGCAACTAACTGAAATAGTAGTTTAAGTTTAGTGTAGTTTAAATTTCTAACTGGAAATAAATAAAAACTAAGCATTAATTTAAAAATAAAAAAAATTATATATATATATATATATATATATATACACACACACTTGTTAAATGAAATAAAATAATATATATAAAAGATGTACTAAATAAAAATGAGAAACATTGCCTTTAAGTTGATGCACTAAAATTACAAACTGGAAATAAATATATAAATAACACTGAAATAATAAAAATTAATTAAACCTAAATATTAATAATAATAAAAAAAACACTAATAAAATTGACAAAAGTATGTAACTAAATTTCTAAAATTAAAATAAAAACAAAAATTATTATTATTATTATTTTATTTTTTTTAAGTTTATTATTTTTTAAAAAATGGAGCACAGGGGGGAAATAATTTGTATTTGAGGTAAAAAAGAAAAAAAAATTTGAACAAATTGTTGTAATTTGAAGACTTCTACATTAGATCTTACTGGAACCGGTTAT
Source organism: Elopichthys bambusa (assembly GCA_037101425.1). NCBI lineage: Eukaryota > Metazoa > Chordata > Actinopteri > Cypriniformes > Xenocyprididae > Elopichthys > Elopichthys bambusa. Next base: position 26,210,386 of record CM074452.1, on the reverse strand, counting down.
TATTGTTATCTAAAATGATTACAAATATATATTTGTTAAATGAAATAAAATAATAAAAATAACAGATACACTAAAATTACAAACTGGAAATAAATAAAAACTAAGCCTAAGTATTAATTTAAAAAAATTATTTTTATTTATTTTATTTTTTTTAAATGGACCACAAGGAGAAAAATTAATTTGTATTTGATGTAAAAAAATATATTAATAATAATTATTAATTATCCTAATGAAAATTAGAAATGTTGCTTTTGCAACTAACTGAAATAGTAGTTTAAGTTGAAACACTAAAGTTTTTATTTGTTTCCAGTTAGAAATTAAGCATTAATTAAAAAAAATAAATAATATATATATATATACACACTTGTTAAATGAAATAAAATAATATATATAAAAGATGTACTAAATAAAAATGAGAAACATTGCCTTTAAGTTGATGCACTAAAATTACAAACTGGAAATAATTGACAATTGAAAATTGACAAAAGCATGTAACTAAATTTCTAAAATTAAAATAAAAACATAAAAATGATTATTTTTTTATTTTTTTTTAAGATTATTATTTTTTTTTAAAATGGACCACAGGGGGGGAAAAATAATTTGTATTTGAGGTAAAAAAAAAAAAATTAAAAAAAAATTGAACAAATTGTTGTAATTTGAAGACTTCTACATTAGATCTTACTGGAACCGGTTATTATTGTTATCTAAAATGATTACAAATATATATTTGTTAAATGAAATAAAATAAAAATAACAGATGCACTAAACAAAAATGAGAAACATTGTCTTTTAAGTTGATGCACTAAAATTCACTCTCTAGAAATAAATAGATAAATAACAAAAATAAATTAAACTTAAATAGTAATATTAAAACAAAATATATATTTTTTAATATATATATATATATATATATATATATATATATATATATATATATAATTAAAATATAAAAACAAAAGCTTGTTAGTTTTGGATCTTGACAGACGTGGTCACTATGACCTGGTTGTTACATGTAAAAGAACTCGGTAAAGTGAACAAATAAAATGATATAACAATCCGATCAGTCGAGAGACTAAAGTTCACTAGTCTGTGTTTGCTAAGGTTTCTTACCCGCCGCTGTGAAGCCCTTGACCAGGGCATGTGCCAGCTGACCCGCTCCAATGAAGCCCACACTCATCCTGATGATTCCTCACCTGAAGAAACACAATCACACACATCAACTCCATTACTCTTCTGCCAGACACTTTCATCCAAACATGCATTGCACTAAAAACAATATGCTGTTCATGCATTCATTGGGAATCAAAGCTTGAGCTACCTGAAGAAGCTGGAAGACAATAATAAATCACAGACAAACACTGTAAAATAACAATTATACAGTCATATTATGCATGCATTGCAACATAAAGCCCATTTTTATAATTTTGCCTAATTGTGCATTAACTACTAGAGTAATACTGTTGTCATACACAATAGAATAAAGTATAAATATGATGTTATTGTTAGTATGATCAGTGCATATGAATAATCATTCCTTATCCTGCAGCCTGATACAATCTCGAAAACATTTTATCATCTAAGGAAAATGAATCTTTTCTCACCTCCGCCGAGATTCACTGTGAACTGAAGATTCGGTTCGGTGTTCTCTAGAAAATCAAACGGTACAAAAACATTAATTGGTGTCAACGTGGCTTCATTCCCTCCATGTGCAAAGAAACCACGCTCTGACTGACACATGGAGGCACCAATGAGAGACGAGATGCTGTCGCGTCAGACCAATCAGCGCTCCTGGATGAAGTGAGGGCGGGGTTTGTAAGAGAGAGGTTTTATTGCATCAGTTCCTGTAGAATAAACGCTGGATGTGGGTCAGTGGTGTGTTTGTGTTTATATAGACGAGACACGTCACGTAACACTAACACATACTTTACATAAATACACTGCACAAAATATGTTGCATTTTGCGTGCGTTTTCTGTGAAGCTGCTTTGTCAAAAGCGCTATACAAGTATAAATTAAGTTAATTTTTAGAATTAAGATATCATTATTTATTTCGGCTATAGGCTATAATAAAATAATATATTTTAGAAACAAGGACGTACCTGGGTTACACATTGTAAAAAATTGTTTCAGTGTCATCTGATCATAAAGTTTTACTAATAGCCTATGTTAAATCCTCTCAGAGTTTCCGCCCTTTTCACAGACTGATGACGCGTTTTAACGGTCATCAATATCGTAAATCCTGCAAATTCTTTTTTTATTTTCATTTTTTTTTAAATGTATGTACATTTATAACACTATACTTAGTATTATATTACCGTTGCATCAAATTACAAAAAAATAAAATAAATTAAAAAAAATTGGTGTTTCTAATACAGTGGCTATGGGAGTGACATTTTCTCTCCTGACTGCCGTTATTAATCGCTCTATATTTTTTCCCTCTTTTTTTTTTTTTTTTTAACAGAAGTTATAAAAACACTATTGTGGAGTTTTTCTTTTGCTATTTGTGCAAATGGAAACACAAAACTATATTTAATGAAGTCTCTCATTCACCCAACTACGACGACTTCCGCTTCTGAGAAACCCCAAATTAAACTAAAATTAGAAATGTTGCCTTGGTTTAAGTTGAAGCACTAAAATTAGGCTAATATTTGGAAATATATAAAAACTAAAACTAAGCCTGAAATAAGATAAAATAAATTAAAAAATAGAATATTAAAAAAAAACACACACACTAATAAAAACAACTAACATTAACAACTTAATTAAAATAAAACAAAAATAAAAGATAAATCAAAATATAAATGAAAACTAAAATAGTATGTGAATAATATTAAAATAACTAGCACTGTCAAATCGATTAATCGCATCTAGCATTAAAGACTGTAAATATATATGTGTTTTATATAGGCCTACATACGTGTACACACACACACACACACAAACTTTTATCACAATTAATCGATTTGACAGCACTAAAAATGAAACTCAGACAGTTTATATTTACAGTGTTTAATTTGAGCAACAAAACAGGATTCTTGTTTTAATCCCATTAGGATTATGACTGAAATTCCATGAACATTCCTTTAGGATTTTTTGACACTCCGGTTACATGTGAAAGTCAAAGTCCATTCAGTGTCTGTCTGTCATATAGATCCCTCATATCAGAATCCACCATCGGCTTAAGATGGATTATCAAGGAACCCCAAGTAGCCTATGTTTATCTTCAGTCAGGAAAGCATACTTGAAATCCTCTCTTTCTCATGAATTATATATCAAAAGAAGTCAGGGTTTTTTCCCCCACCACCATTTACATACAAAGGTTTCGGTAATGCTTGAACAACACGACTAAAGCCTGACACCGTTTAAATTGAACAGTCTGTGGAACCTTTAGACAAGAAGTTTGCATATGTGTTTTACATCAGGCTTTAATGGCTCATATAGTCTGATGTAGTGAGAATATGGAGAAAAACAGCTCAGTTTTATAACTGAGCAAAATATGCAATTTGGTGGAAATGCTGACAAAAAGTTCCAGTTTAAATTCAATGCTTGTAATGTAAATCAATGACATCTTTATAACAGTAAAAGCAGATACTTACATAAAATGCATATATATATATATCAATATCTGCCAATAATGTCTTAGTAAGATGATATTTATGCAATGCAATACAATGATGACTGAGAGATGAACAAATAAACCTCGCTCAAAAGTCTAATAATCATATTTAAAACGTGCTGAAATATTTCTAACAATATCAAAGTCACTTGATAAAAATCAGTAAAGATTTCACAGCAAAAAGACGTGAAGCACGAGCTGCTTAAAATACTTTTACTTGCTAAAAAAGTCTTAGAGTTAAATGTTGGGCAGAAAGGGTGAGAATCTCAGCTAAAGCAATAGTTGACCAAAAAGAAGATTTATTGGTGTCATGTAAACCAAACAGATATAGAAAGACAGTTATGAATGGGAGAAACTGCAACACGCAATATGGCGGAATAAGTCCCGCCTTCTAAGTAAAAGAGCCAATCGCTGATTGATAAAGTCATTGCGTCACTGCAGCAGCCGTTAGAAGCTTCGGTTCCCATAGAAACCTGAGACTCGCGCTTAGGACTGCACATGCGCATTGGCTCGTCTACCCCGAAAAACATACGAAACAACATTTATGGGACAGTTCATGACAGATTTTTTTTGCTTTGAAATATGTTATTTAGATCAGAAGACAGATATCGATCATATGATTTGGCCTTGATGTTATAATCATCGAGTGCTTGTGTTTAGTGAGCAGCTGAGAGAGGAATCTGTCTGAATAGTGTTCATGCCAGTGTGCTAAATATACAGATCCACACCGCAGCTGCTGTCTCACTCATCTGAGAGCACGAAGACGATGTCCGGCTTTCATTCCCCTGTCAAGAGAGCCACTTTAACCGTCTGTCTACCAGTGACATCACGAGCGCCTCACCTCCGGGTGAAGAGCCAGAAACATTCGTGTTTCCTGACAGAAAGTTCAAGTGAGCCAAACTTCGCCCGTCTGCCTCTTTAAATAAGTTAATTAAAGTCCCGCGGCGTGGGCACAATATGCCTCTCTGTGCCCGCCGGAGCGTACCGACACTCATTGGCTTTCTCCCTCAAATCCCCTCAGATTTATTAAAAATACCCAAATACATGAATCAGTTCTGTCTGAAAAGGAATCCAGGCGAAGCGTGGACGACGATTTCTGTCACTGTGATTAGACGGAGACGGATGCCAAATCCACAGATTGACGGTTTTTCTTTAGGGGCTCATTTGGCTCGGAGAAAACCAGAGAGAGAGAGAGAGAGAGAGAGATGGCGCCCACACAAGGTGTTCCACTGACTTTCTGTATTCAGCTCGTATCGCGCGTTCTGAAATTACCGCGGCGGTCGCCGGATTAAATGCTTCCACACAAAAGACGCGTCAGGAGCGATAGAGCCGTGAAGCTCTTGACATTCAGAGCCGCTCGTAGGTGATGTGAGGGTCTTGTGTGAGGAGGTGAGGGTCCCTTTGATGTCGGTTAGGGCTACACACGAATACAAATGAACCCGATTTACCGCACGGCCCGGTTATTAAAAATCATCCCGCATTCATGTGCGTTTGGATCAACAACGCCTCTAATTCATTAAAAGATGAGCGCTTAATGACTTTTTAATTAGTATTGATTCATTCAGCTTGACTGGCATGTCAAAAATATGCATGAGGGAAGCATCAAAACAAAGCTCAAGAGGCAAGTTTACGAAAATGAGTTTGATGCTGCGTCCGAAATCGTGTACTGAGGTACTATACATCTGAATTTGAATTTAGGCTACTTAACTACTGTTAAAGAAGTATGTAGTATGAATATGGGTTACTGTCACATGACCTACCGACAGGGTTGCTAGGTTTTCACAACAAAACCTGCCCAATTGCTACTCAAAACTAACCCAATCGCGTTTCAGGGGGGTCCCCGGTAAAAATCACATCCCGTGGGGTAAAATCCGCATTTTTTGGTGGGGTTCTACTGATGAAATTAGCATCCTGGTAGGCCCGGGGGCATTGCCTTCTCAGATCTGATTTGTGCCCCCTCAGTTTCAATTTTCCCCCCATTCACTCCGAATTTTAACCCTTTAAAATTGTGCCGGTGTGCGATCACACCGGTGTGATTAAACGTTCAGTGCATCACTGCTAAATTCAAACCAGCTTTCGCGCTGCTGGCACTGAGCCAGAAATGGATTTCGCTGCTTTTCATATTTCACAACTATTCAGAGTTTTCAACCACATAATGTTTATTTGAGGTTTCAGACATTTAAATAAAGTACTAGGCTATATATAAAAAAGACATTTATAGTTTTACATTTATAAACTGATATGGAAGCTGAAATAATCCTTTCGATTATAATTTATTTTTTTATTCATATCAGATACATTGCGTATGAAACAATAAAGTTTACTCTTTTCTCACCAGCCACTTATGTTCATGTATTTCGGGAAAAATTGATGAATTTACATGATGTAAATCCGACTGATCCACTGTTTTATCAACT
>CM074452.1:26179354-26196854 GCA_037101425.1 Elopichthys bambusa | reverse complement strand
TAGCGCGCACTCCAACACAGGCACTCGCACTCATACGAACGCGCACACACACTCACGCTAGCACACACAAGCGCGCACTCCAACACACCCGCTCGCACTCATACGAACGCGCACACACACTATTGCGCACTCCAACACACACGCTCGCACTCATACGAACGCGCACACACACTCACGCTCGCACACACACTAGCGCGCACTCCAACACACACGCTTGCACACACACTATTGCGCACTCCAACACACACGCTCGCACTCATACGAACGCGCACACACACTCACGCTCGCACACACACTAGCGCGCACTCCAACACACACGCTTGCACACACACTATTGCGCACTCCAACACACACGCTCGCACTCATACGAACGCGCACACACACTCACGCTCGCACACACACTATCGCGCACTCCAACACACACGCTCGCACTCATACGAACGCGCACACACACTCACGCTCGCACACACACTAGCGCGCACTCCAACACACACGCTTGCACACACACTATTGCGCACTCCAACACACACGCTCGCACTCATACGAACGCGCACACACACTCACGCTTGCACACACACTAGCGCGCACTCCAACACACACGCTCGCACTCATACGAACGCGCACACACACTCACGCTTGCACACACACTAGCGCGCACTCCAACACACACGCTTACACACACACTCACGCTTGCACACACTAGCGCGCACTCCAACACACACGCTCGCACTCATACGAACGCGCACACACACTCACGCTTGCACACACACTATCGCGCACTCCAACACACACGCTCGCACTCATACGAACGCGCACACACACTCACGCTTGCACACACACTAGCGCGCACTCCAACACACACGCTTACACACACACTCACGCTTGCACACACTATCGCGCACTCCAACACACACGCTCGCACTCATACGAACGCGCACACACACTCACGCTCGCACACACTCTATCGCGCACTCCAACACACACGCTCGCACTCATACGAACGCGCACACACACTCACGCTCGCACACACACTAGCGCGCACTCCAACACACACGCTTGCACACACACTATTGCGCACTCCAACACACACGCTCGCACTCATACGAACGCGCACACACACTCACGCTTGCACACACACTAGCGCGCACTCCAACACACACGCTCGCACTCATACGAACGCGCACACACACTCACGCTTGCACACACACTAGCGCGCACTCCAACACACACGCTCGCACTCATACGAACGCGCACACACACTCACGCTTGCACACACACTAGCGCGCACTCCAACACAGGCACTCGCACTCATACGAACGCGCACACACACTCACGCTAGCACACACAAGCGCGCACTCCAACACACCCGCTCGCACTCATACGAACGCGCACACACACTCACACTTGCACACACACTAGCGCGCACTCCAACACACACGCTCGCACTCATACGAACGCGCACACACACTCACGCTTGCACACACACTAGCGCGCACTCCAACACAGGCACTCGCACTCATACGAACGCGCACACACACTCACGCTAGCACACACAAGCGCGCACTCCAACACACACGCTCGCACTCATACGAACGCGCACACACACTCACGCTTGCACACACACTAGCGCGCACTCCAACACACACGCTCGCACTCATACGAATGCGCACACACACTCACGCTTGCACACACACAAGCGCGCACTCTAACACACACGCTCGCACTCATACGAACGCGCACACACACTCACGCTGGCACACACACTAGCGCGCACTCCAACACAGGCACTCGCACTCATACGAACGCGCACACACACTCACGCTAGCACACACAAGCGCGCACTCCAACACACACGCTCGCACTCATACGAACGCGCACACACACTCACGCTTGCACACACACTAGCGCGCACTCCAACACAGGCACTCGCACTCATACGAACGCGCACACACACTCACGCTAGCACACACAAGCGCGCACTCCAACACACACGCTCGCACTCATACGAACGCGCACACACACTCACGCTTGCACACACACTAGCGCGCACTCCAACACACACGCTCGCACTCATACGAATGCGCACACACACTCACGCTTGCACACACACTCACGCTTGCACACACACGCTCGCACTCATACGAACGCGCACACACACTAGCGCGCACTCCAACACACACGCTCGCACTCATACGAACGCGCACACACACTCACGCTTGCACACACACTAGCGCGCACTCCAACACATGCGCTCGCACTCATACGAACGCGCACACACACTCACGCTCGCACACACACTATCGCGCACTCCAACACACACGCTCGCACTCATACGAACGCGCACACACACTCACGCTCGCACACACACTAGCGCGCACTCCAACACACACGCTCGCACTCATACGAACGCGCACACACACTATCGCGCACTCCAACACACACGCTCACACTCATACGAACGCGCACACACACTCACACTTGCACACACACTAGCGCGCACTCCAACACAGGCACTCGCACTCATACGAACGCGCACACACACTCACGCTTGCACACACACTAGCGCGCACTCCAACACACACACTCGCACTCATACGAACGCGCACACACACTCACGCTTGCACACACACTCACGCTTGCACACACACTAGCGCGCACTCCAACACACACACTCGCACTCATACGAACGCGCACACACTCACGCTTGCACACACACTATTGCGCACTCCAACACACACGCTCGCACACACACTAGCGCGCACTCCAACACACGCACTCACACTCATACGAACGCGCACACACACTCACGCTGGCACACACACTATCGCGCACTCCAACACACACACTCACACGAACGCGCACACACACTCACGCTTGCACACACACTATCGCGCACTCCAACACACACACTCACACGAACGCGCACACACACTATCGCGCACTCCAACACACACACTCACACTCATACGAACGCACACACACACTCACGCTTGCACACACACTATCGCGCACTCCAACACACACACTCACACTCATACGAACGCGCACACACTCACGCTTGCACACACACTATCGCGCACTCCAACACACACACTCACACGAACGCGCACACACACTATTGCGCACTCCAACACACACACTCGCACTCATACGAACGCGCACACACACTCACGCAAGCACTCACATACTCACTCTTGCACACACTATTGCGCACTCCAACACACACGCTCGCACACACACTAGCGCGCACTCCAACACACACACTCACACTCATACGAACGCGCACACACACTCACGCTGGCACACACACTATCGCGCACTCCAACACTCACACTCATACGAACGCGCACACACACTCACGCTTGCACACACACTATCGCGCACTCCAACACACACACTCACACGAACGCGCACACACACTATCGCGCACTCCAACACACACACTCACACTCATACGAACGCACACACACACTCACGCTTGCACACACACTATCGCGCACTCCAACACACACACTCACACTCATACGAACGCGCACACACACTCACGCTTGCACACACACTATCGCGCACTCCAACACACACACTCACACGAACGCGCACACACACTATCGCGCACTCCAACACACACACTCGCACTCATACGAACGCGCACACACACTCACGCAAGCACTCACATACTCACTCTTGCACACACTCGCATAAACACTCACGCGCCTAAACACACTCACTCTCGCACACGCTTATGACGGTATTCGCTGATGTTGACTGCATTAGCATGTAATTATGATGTAACCAAACTCAAATCAAGTCAGCTTTATTTCTGCAGTGCTTTTAATACAACACAGATCGTTTCAAAGTGTTTACAAAAATGTGTACGTACCCCTTACCACATGTAAACACAATACTTCGATCAAATTGATGCTATTAAACTCATAATCGTAGCATCCATAATCATGGTAATATGTGGCGTATGCATATTTTAATCACAATAAACATGTAAAGGAACACACAGCGGTAAATCTGATAGTGTCGGCGCCGTCAATCAAACAGTATCATGGTATATTTCTGAAGTCTCACGGTTTCATGTTCCCGCTACACTCGAGGATGCTGCGACACCGACCGGCTCCTCTGGGAATAGACGAGGTCGGCGATGTAAAGTGAGACGTTGATGAAGCACAGCACAGTGACGGCGAGCTTCACGTCCCATGAGCACTTCCCCCTCGGGCAGCCCTGTGGCCGCAGCGGAGCGCCGTACTTCCTGTCGAAGCAGAAGATGGGCCAAACCACGGCAGCGCTCAAGTACAGCAGCACCGCCATGAATGTGTAGACGACCACAAACCGCTCGAACGGCAGTCGCAGAGCCGCGGTCCGGCCCGAGACCGTCAGCGCCACCAGCAGCACGGAGGCGGCAAAGCAGACGCCGAACACCGCCACGCAGTACACGGTCGCAACGTGGCTTGTGAAATCGCTCCCGTTGGCGAGCATCACAAAAATCACGCATCCCACGAAGATTTGCACCACCTTCAGGATGCCAGATGGCGTCGCCATGTAGCCGACGGCGCGACCTGGTTTGGCACGCGACAGAAAAACCTCCGTCCCGTACGCGACACATGCCGCCCATGAGCACACGGTCACTGCGATCCGGAAATTTCTTACTTCACAATTATTATAAGGACAATCGTCTGCGCGCACAAAGTACACAGGATAGATGACAGACGCGGTGAGCGTGAGCAGGACGGCCAGAGACGCAAACGTCACGGTCAGATTCTCCCACGACACGGGAAGACACGTGTGCAGGCGTGTCACGTCCAGCACAAAAACTGCGGCTGTGATGGCAAAGCAGGACGTCCAAACCGCCATACAGAACGTCCCGTAGGTGGCGCTGTAACCGGCGGCGTGGATCACCAGAGAGATGACGGTGCAGCACAGAGTCAGCTGACACAAACGGGCGCCACCTACAGGAGAAAACACGGCCGCCCGGTTTAAATAATGTCCAGCAGAGCCGCTCATGTCGTTCAAAAGTTCGGGGTCACGGTCAAAAGTCTCTTCTACTCACTAAGACAGCATTTATTTAATCAGAAATATAAACAGTAATATTGTTAAATATTATTACTATTTAAAATGACTGATTTCTATTGTACTATATTTTAAGGTGTAATTTATGCCTGTGATGGCACAGTTCTATTAAATTTCTTACTATTATCAATGTTAAAAACTGTTGTGCCGCTTCATATTTTTGTGGAAAAAAAAACAAATATTCAAAATAAAACACTTACTGAAAATTAATTAAATGATAAAAATGCGAAATTAAAATAATTTTTATAAATGAAATCAAACCCTAAAAAAGAATAATTAACAAATATATAAAATAAAATTTTTTAAAAAATTAAATAAAAAAATAAACGTATTAAAATGAAAACAAATCCAATAAAAACTGGTAAATTAAATCATAAATATATAAAATTAAAATAATTTTAAAATGACAATCAAACACTAAAAATGTATCATATTGTGAAATTTGAAAAACATTTAACTAAAAAAACACTTAAAATATATTAAATCAAACATGCAAAATGAAAATTAAAAACATTAATTTAAAAATTAAATATTATATATTTTTTAAATTTTAAAATAAAATTAAACACTATTATTAAACCATAAACATGTAAAATGAAAACAAATTCAATAAGAATTGGTGGATTAAATCATAAAAACGTATAAAAAAAATTCTTTTTAAATGAAATCAAACACTAAAAATTAATAAAAAATGTTAAATAAAAAACAATGTATTAAATCATAAACATGTAAAAATTAAAACAAATTCAATACGAATTGGTAGATTAAATCATAAAAATGTAAAAAATATTCTTTTTAAATTAAATCAAACACTAAAAATGAATAAAAAAGTAAAATAAAAAACAATGTATTAAATCACAAACATGTAAAATGAAAACAAATCAAATCTTGTTAAATTAAATAATAAAGTAAAATTTTAAATAATAAAAAACATACTAAACTAATTAGATGATGTCAAATTAAAATAAATAAATAATGTTAAAAATCTATGGAATTTAAGATAGGCCTACTTTTTCAGGATTCTTTGAATAGAAAGTTCAAAAGAACAGCATTTATTTGAAATAATATTTTGTAACAAAGTAAAATTCTTTAATGTTACTTTTGATCAATTTAATGCATTCTTGCTGAATAAAAGAATTCGAAATTCTTACTGACCCCAAACTTTTGAATGGTAGTGTGTTTTATGGCTTGCTATGATGGAATGTTTCTAGACCACTAGATCCACCAGCAGGAAAGTTGACGTTCTGTTTCGAAGCACTGATTCCAGGTTATCTGTTGATAATGGAGCTCATCAGTTGTGCTTGCGTCTGTTGTCTGTCTGTAGCGATTCAACCGCCCACTGTCTGTCTGACGCTTCCTGTTTGGTTTCCAAGGCAGCAAAGTCGTGGCTGTTTTCTCAGACGTTCTTCTCCTCAGGGGTGCATGAAGTATTTCTGACTCTATTTTGGAGTGCGTGACTCACGACCTGTCGAAAAACAAAAACGTCAAAATCGCCAGAGTCTCACAGAAATGGAGACACGATCATTAACATCAGATCAGTTACCTTCCAGTCCAATTCCAGTCATCAAAATCTCCTCCAGCATTCTGAGAGAAGAAACTCCACACGGAAACCAGAAAGAGTCCACAGAGAAGATCAGATCTGTCGTCTTGAGTCTCTCATGTCCATGTGTCCGTACGGATGATAGCCAGTTACTTTCTCCAGCCGAGGCTATTTCTACACTATAAGGGGTGCGGCAGGAGGCTGGAATGTGTGTCCAGAAGCACCTGTGAAGGAATCAGACAGTTATTCTATATATAAACACTTTTAGACACAGACACAAGAGTCATTAGGGGTTTCTAAGCATGCAGCTGAAGAATGAAGCTTAAATATTCAAGATTACTAAAGACTATCGAGTTACACTGTGCGTCTGTCATAGTACTGAAACGCATCTTCTAGGTTCAATGCAAGTTAAAGGCCCAAGATGATCGATTTGTCATCATCACCCTTCGTGTGGTTCGTCTGTGAAACACAAAAGGATCTCTGCATTTTTGTCCATGCAATTAACTTCAAATGTCATTTTGAACCTCATTCTATGCATTAATGCATTAAATGTACGATGTTTTTATGTATTAGGGTCAATGACGTGACGGATCATTTTTTTGCCCAAAGGCCTTAATAATAATAAAAAACAAAGATATGACATCCAAAGTATGTAAGGTAGTACAAGTAGATCTCTTTTATCGAATCCAAAAGGTTTTAATTATATTTCGCTACATATAAAGGTATTTTAAAGATCTTGAAGTGTCAAAAGGTAATTTGGTTTAACCGTCCAAAGGCCAATACAGCCATTTCATCAGTGATTAAAATATCTGTAATAAATGTATATATTTTTTATTCTGGCATGATTTTATAACATCATATATTAACATAGTGCATAACGGTATTAAAATTATGTGTAGAAGTCGTTGCTTTGTTATGAGAAAGAATTTAATTGATGTCATTTTGGATCAAGTCATGCGGTCAATATCATGTGACAGGATGTGACATCATTCAGACACCTGCAAAGGGCCACATGGTCGTGAAGCAAAGTAACTAACTCTCTCTTAACTATTTGAAAAATCCATGTTTTCATTTGCTAATACGCATGTCCCGAAACGTCAGGTCATTCGGTACAACCACTATAAAACATGGAAAATGTTGTAATATTTAAAAAACTTGTACTAAATATAAAATGTTTGTCCTTTTGCTAGCAAGCTATCAGCCTTTTAGCATTGTTTAAAAAAAAATATCATCATTCAGTATAACCAAAAGTGTAATTTGGTTAAACCGAATGACTTTTTTGATGACAAATTTTGTCTATCTTGTAATAAATGACAAAAGAAGTGTTAATTGATTATATATATATATATATATATATATATATATATATATATATAAAATTTCAAAATTAATTATATTTCTGCTATATTTTTGACACTTTTAATAACCTTGTTCGTCAATGACCCGTCAACAAGAAACTTAAATAAACGACACATTCCCCGACTTCCTAGGTTGTCTATAAAAGCATGTAGACTGATTTTTAAGTGAAGGACTCGGGACGTTTTTGCCGGTAAAAATAAAAAGAATGTGACGGTTACGGTTACGCGCGCTCCCGAGAGCCTCGCTTCCATTTTATGTCGCATTAAACGAATAATGCCGTCTATAAACTCAAATATATCAAACTATCACAAGTTTAATTTTAGTTACCTCATCTGTCGACATGATGCCGGTGAATCGCAGAGCTGGTGCAAACATATCCACATCACTATGATCAGTTGCTTCTTAGCTGCTTATATTATATGCTTATATTCATCTAAACGTTGTCTGGATGTTCATTAACAGTGTCGCTGCAAAGATAATTCCGACATTTTACTTCTAAGCAATGAACGAAAAAGAACTTCGCCATGAAGAGAACGAGCACGAGCAGTAAGTTGCTAGCTGCAGTTCACTTAACGGCCACCGGTGTCGCTAATAACAAGGGTTACTGAAACGCGTTAACTTTTATGCATTAGTGAATGAATTATGCATTTGCATGAACAAAAACAGTTTAAGCCCTCTTCAGACTAAAACACACAGGCCTGGTTTCACAGACAGGCCTTAGATTGAGCCAGGATTAGGCTTTAGTTAAATAAGGACATTAAATTAGCTTTTTTAAAACATGCCTCAGAAAACAACAACAAAAAACATTACTGATGTGCATCTTGAGACAAAACAATGGTACTGACATATTTTAAGATATATCAGTGCAAGTTGCTTTCAGTTAAAACAGCTCAAACATGCATTTTAATCTAGTTTAAGCCTTGACTGTGAAACCAGCAAAAATGTTTGAAAAGTACCACAAGGCTTATTAACCTTTAAATCCATTCATGTGCAGCTTTTGCACGAAGAACTCCAACAAGAGGGTTGATTTATGATGGAATATTTAATGACGTTCACATTGAAAAGTCATTATTGTTGTACAAAGTCATACACACACACATTGTAAAAGTTGACTTGCTTTCATACATTTTTATTAAAATATATTTTATCTATCTTAAAACTGAAAAATTAAATAATAAAAAAAAAGTAATTAATTAATGTGTGGTAATCGGCAGTGACACAAACATAAATAAAGTTCCAGCATGTGACGCAGATTGTGTGACTCACAACTGAATTAACCACAAAACTTAACACCTGTAATATTTCTGACAACAAAAAACACACTGATCATCACACCACAAACAAATATGCTGGAATCATATTAAAATTCACTTTCAGTTCATATTGTCATGTTCGGTCAAGCAGCTAATGTTCCTTCTTTTCAACAGCTGCGACTCTGAAATCGATACTAAGATGAGCCTTTTTTGTGCCTTTTGAATTTTTATTTTTATATATTTTCGGTTAGTGATTTTATGTTTTAATTAGTTTCATCTATACAGTTTTATGTTTTATTTCAGTTCTCATTTTGGTTGTTTTAGTACAAGTTAAACTAAATAAACATAAGTAATGTTTCTTGGCAACTAGCTGAAATAAAATACGTTTATTTTTTTTATTTCAGTTAATGTTTACTTTATTTTTTTTAGTCGCATAATAACCCTGATCCTAAAAACGGTTCGACTATAAGGAAACAGCGCCACCTGCTGAAATACAAGAGCATTCGCATGCTGAAGTGCAGGCTGCTTTTCTCTCAGTGAATTGTGAGTCTGTACTGCCATCTGGCGTCCGTTCTTCGTACCTCTCAGATCATTTGACAAATGATCTCTGGCTAGGGTTTGATTCAAATATCTGGATTAAGTTACTAACATTACTAAGTGTTCCTGTGTTCATTTGAAATGGCAGATGTATCTGCAACTCCAGGATGAACCTAACAATCCTGAATTACGTCAAATCATCAAGAGTAGTAGGCCTAATCCACGTAGGAAGAGTGAAAACACGAGCAGTGTAAAAGAGCTTAAAAAGTCCACTAGAGGGAGCAGAACAGCCACTTCATCCGTGAAAATAACATTCAACATTCATCTGTCCTCAGATGAGCTAATAAACAAAACATGGTTCATTCATTTTGGCACTTGTGGTTGTTTTAAATTGGCAAAAAGTGGTGTGAATAAGTAATAGCCTAATCATATAGGCTAAGCTTACTCTCACCACTTAGAATATAATAATGAGAAGATCTGTAAAGTAAAACATGAAACAGTAGTTGCATCCATTTGTATCCGTAATATGATGTATATGAAACTGGTCCATGTGGTTTTGATTAAAGGCATTTTTTTAAAGAGTACTTTGTACTAATCGTGTAATTGATATGCGATTATAATTTTTAAAAAATAAAATAGGCATGTCTATAATAGGCATGTGACTATTAAATTTTGCGATAATTGCTGAAGCTTTTATCACGGTATACGGTATTATCACAGTATTGAAATAATATGCAAAAAAAGTGTTGTCATATAACAGGTTTATGAACTCTTTTTCTTATTACAAAAAAGAACTCTAAACAAATTGCGCAATACACACACAAATTAAGTAAAATGTTTCAAACAGATTAAAGTGCAAAAGAATTATAAAGGTAACACTTTACAGTAAGGTCTCATTATTTAACATTAGGTAATGCATTAACTAAGATTAAGAATGTTTTGTTACAGAAGGTATTATTTTCTGTTAATGTTAGTTAAAAATACAACTGATCGTTGTTAGTTTTAGCTCAGGTCCATTAAATAATAACTTTTTAGTAATGTTATTACTAAGAAATTAACATTAACTAGTATTAATAAATGCTTTATAAGTATTTTTCATTGTCACTTTGGCAATAACGAATTAACATGTTAACTAATGAAGACTTATGTCTTAAGTGTTACTGAACAATAACAAATAATCACATTTTCAATCATTCTAGCATGTTGTAGTCCAAATTCAAATGTAAAAATGTTTAAGTTTTTAAGTATTTGGTGCTGTGATGAACAACATTGCGAATACAAAAAAACTAAATGGCTATTTGAAGCATTTTAGATACTGCTCAGTAGCGCAGTTGATTTGTTAACGGGGTTTCCAGGGTAACCTCTGCATTTCTGCTGTTTCATCAGCGCCCTCTGCTGTCAGAGAGTGAACGTGCACTTTCATTCAGCGCGTCTCCTTCACTCGTTCCGCCATGTTTACGGTCCCTTTGACACAGCATACAGCGTTGTTGTGCAGTTGATGGGGAAAGTATTCTTAAAATGTATTCTAGAAATTTGAATAATTCGTAATAAATAATTATTCACGGTATTTTGAAGTGCCCACAATAATATTGTGCACATTCATTATCGTGATGTATCGTATTACTGAATATCTGCACGTCTAGTGTATAGTCTAGTTATTAATTTTAGTTTGTTATTTTAGTACTTAAACAAAAATGTCAACTATAGCTGAGATTAAAAAAAATTATTTTTAATTTTTTTTTATCTCCGTTAATGTTTAATTCAAATGTTTTTTTATGGTCTCATTTTAAGTTTACGATAATAATCCTGGTACCTTTGCACTAATGAACTGTTCACAATAAGACATAATAAATATGACCATGTTAACTTGAAGGTCTTTAAAGGCACAATATGTAATTTTTCGCTGCCAGAGGTCACCTATTCAAAACAAAGGTGTAGCTTGATGACGCCGAGATTGAGCGCGGAATCTTGGGATATGTCATCTTTACCTCACAGCCGGTGGAAAAGAATCAGGATGGGACTCGGGCAGAAATCATGTTCATGGATG
The DNA here is from genome assembly GCA_037101425.1 of Elopichthys bambusa. Lineage (NCBI taxonomy): Eukaryota > Metazoa > Chordata > Actinopteri > Cypriniformes > Xenocyprididae > Elopichthys > Elopichthys bambusa. Next base: position 26,185,042 of record CM074452.1, on the reverse strand, counting down.
AGATTATTAATGTTACTGTAGTATAAAGCAGGGTGTTGGAGCTGAACGAGGCCGCTGGAGCGATTGCTAATGAAAGACGAGCGCAACACACGCCTCGAGAGCAGCGGAACTTTTATTATGCCGCAGTCGCAGCTTCCGCTTATTCCGTTAAAGCGTATGTGAGGTAAAGCAGCACTGTTTATCATATTAGATACATTTGACTGTGTTGAAAATTGTGTTATAAAGTTACTCTGTGCGTTCGCTTGGCGCCTGCTATGAGACACTTGCTGCACACTGCAGTAAGCTAGATCGATATTAGAATATCACATTAATATAAATCAAGCCTCAAACAATAAGACTAAACATGTTGAGCTATATAACAATTAGTTTTCTGTCTATAAATGTTGTTCCCTTGTCTAATAAAACATAATATATTCATAATATACATTATATCGTCTTTAGTGTTTCCATGGTTCCTACAAAATAAAACCGGAAATTGAGGGTAACGTGGGTATGATGTCACTTATAGGCGACGCATGGACATGGTTTGTGTCCTGGTTAAAATTGCTTATTTCTCTGGATTTAAACATTCTTGGAAACATTTGGGATATTGTAAGTGCACAAGTCAAAATACATAACCATGTTCTAGTGGTTTTTGGATATTTGAATCCAAAAATCTTACATATTGTACCTTTAATCAAGGTGTTTAAGTTAATTCAAACGTGATGCACATCAAGAACTCTTAAGGGCCCCTTTTAAAGTCTACTCCGAGTGTAGTGCAGGTCAGTTTTACCTTTGAACGGGGTAAGGAAGAAAAACGCTGTGTTTTGCGGGTTAATCTGAGGACACGCGAGCTTTAGTTCACCTGCCCGGCTCCTCTAAACCCTCAGCAGGTGCTCCGCGCGCGGCCTTCATCAAACCGCCGCTCCGCCTTCAAAGAGCCGCCGCAGCTGGAGGTCATTAACCGAGTCAACGGGGCCGGCAGCTAGTTAAGAGATGACAAGTCCCAGGCGCGCAAGAGTCTCTCCTCCGGACACTTTGAAGTTCCTTCAGACGGGCAGCGAGGCGGCAGGACCGTTTACATCAAAGCATCGCTTACTACCAGCGTCGGCAAAAACACCTAAAATGTTTGTTTGAAACTAAGGGACCGTTTACACGACGCCATTTTCAACTGAAAACGGAAAACTTCGATGCGTTTTGGCCGTTCATTTACACGACAACGGCGTTTTGGGGGTACTGAAAACGGGATAAAAAAGTTGTTGTCAGATACCGAATTTGTGGAAACGGTGACGTTATGCGCATGCGTGTTCAGTCTATAGGCGCGTAGTTTTGCTTTACAAAGTGGCGTTTAAAATTAAACAATATGGTACTACTTTAGATAGTATTAAAAGCAAAAAAAACTTGCGAAGCATTTCGCCGCTTTAACTTATTGTAATTTTTTTACCCCAGGCATAAATAGTTTTCCTTTATACATTCCTCATATTTGTTTTGAGTTATATGTTTGTACAAATTTTGTAAATTGTTTTCTGTAATAAAAAAAAAATCTTTACAAAGTGACATCGCCAACTACTGGCCTGGCAGCACAATACAGCTATTTTCGTAGATCCGTGTCGTCTGCACGCGAAAAACGCAAAACTTTTAAAGCTTTTAGTACATTGTTAAAACCAAGAGTTGTTGTCAGAAAAAAAGAATATAAATAAAATATAAATATTGGATAAAAACTTGAATGAAAATTACAAATGTTACCTTGGAAACAAATAAGTTTAAGTAGGCTACTAAAATGACAAACTATAACTGAAATGGAAATTAATTACAGCTATATATACAAGTAAAGAGAGTCACGAGCTGCGTCCGAAATCACGTACTGAGTACGTACAATATCTGCCATGTTGTTACGGTCATGTGACCTACCTGCGTCAGTTGCGTCGCTTCACTGGCGTTCACAAATCCTCTCTCGTGGCCTCGTGGGATGGTAAAGCATCCAATCAATGCACATTTCAGAATCTCTGGGACTTTTCGCCTACAGTTTTTCGAATACTGTGTATTCAGACATGCTACTCATTTTGGCATACTATATAGTAGGGAAATATTCAATTTCGGACGCAGTCATGAACGCTGCCTGCAAACGAATCAGTGAATCACTTATTTATTCCGTGAATCACTAAATGCGAACCAGAATTATCATCAGAAACAGTTGATGTCAGAAAAAAAGAGAGAAAAACTCAATTGGCAATTAACATTGTGTTTAATTGATGAAGGTTTACATGAAATATTGTTAAACTATTGAGCCACTGCAGCCGGAGAATCCAAACGCTCTCGTCCTCCTGCGCTGATCAAACGTCACTTCTTACCTGAAAAAAGTCAAAAAGAGTGTGAAAATGCAATATATATTTTAATACATATATTAAACTATTAAATAATTCTATCTTCTATTATGCCTTTAATCTAGGTGCTCAAGTTAATTCAAATCATAAACTCTTATGGGCTCCGAGTTTAGTGCAGATCACTTTTAACCTTGAACGGGATGAGGAAGAAAAACGCGGCATTTTGCAAATTTAAAATATGAATAAAACTCGAAAAAAACTGCTACAAACGTGACGGACACACCTGGCAGTTTGAGCCACTTCGGTACTTTCCCGGGGTCATTCCTCACGGGTCTGGGCGCCGGCGCCTGAGAGTCACAGCCGTCCTCTGTCGCCGCCCGCTGGCCGGAGGAATCACATGATTTAGGAGCCGACGGTGGGACGTGTTCAGCGGGAGCAGATGAGGAGAGCGGAGGAGGAGAGCGCGGCATACAGCTGAAGATGGGATCACAGGAAGGACAAGTGTGATGGATCGAGAGATGAACAGGATAAGAAGAGCTCAGCGCGTCTCTCTGACCCCTTTCATGTGACTTACTGAGGTCAGAGGTCACGACCTCCAGACAGGCTGCAGTTATTAGAGACTTCCTGCAGAGCATCACATCAGTTTGTTGTTTGAGATGAGCAAAGGATTCTTGAAAGTAATAGTTTATCAGCGTAGAAAAAAGATGCTTTGAAAGTAGTTACACACTATTGATTAGATGAGTAAAGTTCATAGACTTTAAGTTGGCTTGAAAAAGCCCAGTCTTTTTTTTTTGTTTGAAGTTTGAAGTAGTTTTAAAAGCTTGAATTTTGATGGTTTTCACTTTGAAATTGTTCAATTTTTAGTTAAGTAAAGCCAGGGGTGCTGCTTTGTGGTTGCTAGGGTAATCTGAGTGGTTCACAGGGTTTTGATATGTGGTTGCTAAGGTACTTGGGGTAGTTACTAGGGTGTTGCTATGCGGTTGCTAAGGTGTTATGCAGCTATGCGGTTGCTAAGGTGTTATGTGGTTGCTGGGTACTTGGCGTGGTTGCTAGGGTGTTGCTATGCAGTTGCTAAGGTAGTCGTGATGGTTGCTAAGGTGCTTGGGGTAGTTGCTGAGGTGTTGCTTTGCGGTTGGTAGGGTATTTAGTGGTTGCTACTATGGTGTTGCTATGCGGCTAGGGTAATCTGGGTGGTTGCTATGTAGTTGCTAGGGTACTCTGAGTGGTTGCTAAGGTGTTGCTATATGGTTGCTAGGGTGCTGCTATGCAGTTGCTAAGGTACTCTGGGTGGTTGCTAGGGTACTGCAATGCGGTTGCTAAGGTAGCCAGAGTGGTTGCTAAAGTTTTGCTATGCAGCTTTGCGGTTGCTAAGGTATTATGCAGCTATGCGGTTGCTAAGGTGTTATGCGGTTGCTGGGTACTTGGCGTGGTTGCTAGGGTGTTGCTATGCAGTTGCTAAGGTAGTCGTGATGGTTGCTAAGGTGCTTGGGGTGGTTGCTGAGGTGTTGCTTTGCGGTTGCTAGGGTATTTAGTGGTTGCTACTAGGGGGGTGTTGCTATGCGGCTAGGGTAATCTGGGTGGTTGCTATGCGGTTGCTAAGGTAATCAGGTGGTTGCTATGTAGTTGCTAGGGTACACTGAGTGGTTGCTAAGGTGTTGCTATATGGTTGCTAGGGTGCTGCTATGCAGTTGCTAAGGTTCTCTGGGTGGTTGCTAGGGTACTGCAATGCGGTTGCTAAGGTAGCCAGAGTGGTTGCTAAAGTTTTGCTATGCAGCTTTTAAGGTACTCAGTGTGATTGCTATTGGTTGCTAGGGTGTGGTTAAGCGGTTGCTAGGGTATTCTTGGTGGTTGCTAGGGTGTTGCTATGCAGTTGCTAAGGTACACAGGCTGGTTGCTAGGGTGTTGCTATGCAGTTGCTAAGGTACTCGGGGTGGTTGCTAGGGTACTTTGAGTGTGTGAGTGAGTATGTGAGCAAACTATATTGAAGCTAATGGGACCATATCAAATGATATAATTTATTTATCTGACACAAAAACAATCTTAATCAGTGTGAATGTTTTTTTTTTTTTACTAAAACGATTTAAAATCATTTTCTTTAATTGAAATAAAATAAATATTAGATAAAAACTTATATTTACACAAAAGGACTAAAACTGACACTAAAAATAAAGTATAAAAAGCTAATTCAAATTATCAATAAATACCATAACAGAATATAAATAATCCTAAAACAGCTCAGAGTGTTACAATTACAATTAATGTACGTTAAATATGAAACTAGAAACACCCTCGTTTAAATAACAGCAAAAAACAGCTACATTTCACTACAAGCAAAGAGAGTCATGGATTATTGTGAACGATGCCTGCAAACGAATCAGTGAATCATTTACTTATTCAGTGAATCATTAACTGTTTTACTTGAATGAGAATTAAATATGAAAGGAAAATGTATTTGTGACAGTAGAATCATGCTGGAAAGTAGTTTATGTAAGTGATCTGAGATCTATATGCTGATAAACTCATGAGCGCTTCAGTGTGTGTGTGTGTGTGTGTGTGTGTGTGTGTCCTACATTAAGACATCACTGTGAGCTGCAGGAAACAGCATCTGCTTTGATGTGTGTCTGTGTGTTGATGATGGAGAGTGGGAGACAGGTGTGTGTGTGTGTGTGTGTGTGTGTGTGCGCGTGCTGGAGGGGTTTCTAGGAAAGCAGCCACTATCTTTAGAGCGGATGTGAGCGGAAACAGCCGCTGGAATCTCACATCGGGACGGAACCTCAAAGGAATTCCAGAGGGAGAGAAACGTTCCTCCCAAGAAAACCGTGTGTGTGTGTTTGTGTGTGTGTGTGTGTGTTTTTGGGGAATGTGAGTGTTTCACATCACAATTATTTACCAGTTAAAGCTTCTCTGGCACATACTGGAGCTCAGGTTAATGTAACCAGCATGAAACATGCACGTTATTTTTACCTATTTTCTTTCATTTTTTACCTCTTTTGCCTCTTAAGTTACTTTTTTGTGTTTAACTCTGGTTGCTTAATTTGTATTATAGGTAAACAACTTATTTATTTCCAAAAAAATATGAAGCAACACAACTGTTTTCAACACTGATAATAATCATAAATGTTTCTTGAGCAGCAAATCATCATATTAGAATGATCATGTGACACTGAAGACTGGAGAAAACAGCTGTTTTAAATTGTAGTAATATTTCACAATTTTTACTGTATTTTTGATCAAATAAATGCAGCCTTGGTGAGCAGAAGAGACTTCTTTCAGAAACATTAAAAATTGTCATTTTGACAGGTACTATATTACTATATATGACAGGTACTACACACACACACACTTTTTTTCCTATTATTATTATTATTATTATTGCTATGTGTTT